>ML273252.1:36427-51184 GCA_005239495.1 Nicotiana undulata
CGCAAGGGGCAGGGTGCGAACGCGGAGACTTAGGTCCTCTGCTCTACGCGAACGCACCCAACACGCGGCGATCGCATAGTTCAATGGATGTCTAGGGGGCTGAGTAGCTAAAACCCTTCGCGAGCGCGGCCATGGGCACGCGATCGCGTAAGCGCGGAAGGCCATACCTTCGCGAACGCGGCCATGGACACGCGATCGCGTAGGTATAATAGTTTAACTCTTCGCGAACGCGAAGAAGAAATTCGCCCGGTTATTTGAATTGTCCAAAAACAGAATAGTTACGGGATTTTCACCATTTTTCACAAACTCTTTCTTCTCCACACCTCTTGGGCGATTCTTGGGAGACTTCTTCACCATAATCTCTTAGGTAAGTAATCTTCGACTTGTTTTCCTCCATTTTTATTAACACCCATCAGATTTTAGGCCTAAAAACATGAGATTAATGGTAGAAAATTAGGGATTTGGGTAGAGTTAGGGATTTTTGATTATTTGGGTATTTGACCTTGTTTTGGGGTCGAATTTCAAAACAAACTATATATTCGGGCTCGTGGGTGAATGGATGATCGAGTTTTGGTCCGAACCTCGTATTTTGACCAAGCGGGCCGGGGGTCGAATTTGGGTTTTTGGGAAGAATGTTGGGAAATCTATAATTAAGCATTGGAATTGAATTGTTTAGCCTTTATTGATGTTATTGAGTCGATTATGTCTAGATACGATCGATTTGGAGTCGGGTTCAAAAGGAAAAGCGGTGCTAGAGGCTTGATTTGATCGTGGAAGTCGAGGTAAGTGTTTAGCCTAACCTTAGCTTGAGGGAATAGGTGTTGAGTCTTATTTGCTACGTGTTTATTCCATGTCCAATGTATAGGTGAGGTGACGAGTACCTATATGTTGTGGTCAAGCATGCCCGTGAGTCGAATATGAGTATTTATGTGATTTTCATCAAAGTTTACTGTGTCTATGGATTTGATATCACTTGGTAGTTATTCATTTGATGGAAATTCTTAGTTGTGAGTACTGTTGAGTAATTGTTCGGTTGAGGAATATGTTGGTAAGTTATATATCTATGTAGGTTTGGTTATAGCCGTGTCCCTTGTTGGGACGGTATTACTCTTGTTGATTATCCCTGTGTATTTAAGGTTTCTTATTGTTGATTTTCCTGTCAATTGTTGTTTTTATGTTTATTTATGCACGAGGGGACATTCCGTGCCGTGTTATTGATATTTATGCAAGAGGGGACATTTCGTGCCATGTTGTTGATATTTATGCACGAGGGGACATTCCGTGCCGTGTTGTTGATATTTATGCACGAGGGGAGATTCTGTGTCGTGTTGTTGATATTTATGCACGTGGGGACATTCCGTGCCGTGTTGTGATATTTATGCACGAGGGGTCATTCCGTGCCGTGTTTTATGATATTTAGCACGAGGGGACATGCCGTGCCGTTTCTGTTTACTCGTCTGCTCAAAGCTGTTAGTTTTCGTTGTTATTTACATATTTCAATTGTTGCTATGTTCCGTCATTTCAGTAATTGCTACCCCTTTGTCCCCAGCATGTTTCACTGTTTTTGTACTTATTGTTTACTTTATGCCGTTTCTTCCGTTATATATTATTGAATTGCACTTGTGTTTATTATTTGTCGTATCCTAGCCTCGTCACTACTTCGCCGAGGTTAGGCTCGGCACTTACTCAGTACATGGGGTCAGTTGTACTGATGCTACACCTGCACTTCTTTATGTTGTGCAGATTTCGGTACCAGACCCAGTGGACACTGATCGAGGAGGCTTCCTTCAGTCCACCAGGCGACACAGAGGTAGTCCTGCAGACGTCTGCAGGCCTTGGCGTCACCTCCTATCTCATTCCTTATTCTATTTTTTCTTTGTATTTCGGAGACAGTAGTACTTGATTATTCAGACCATTTTTTTTAGTATTCTTAGATAGTCCGTGAAATTGTGGTACCGCTTTCTAGGAGTTGTATTACGGATTTTTGATAAATTATGCACTTAAGTTGATATTTTTCATTTCTTCCGCACTTTATCTCTACTTGTTATTGTATTTCACTTTTAACTGCTTAAATAATAAAGGAAATAAGTTGTAATAACTGGTAACGTTGGCTTGTCTAGCGGGTTCAACCTTAGACGCCATCACGGTTCCGACGGTGGGATTTCGGGTCGTGACAAGTTGGTATCAGAACACTAGGTTGTCTAGGTCTCACAATTCATGTAAAAACTTGGTAGAGTTTGAGGGATCGGTACTGAGACGTCTGTACTTATCCCCCAGAGGCTGCAAAGTTAGGAATAACTTCACATCTATTCTTCTCTGTCGTGCAATTTGACTTCTAAATGCTAATTGAGTTTCTATTCTATTCTCTCGCAGATGACGAGAACGCGTGCTTCCTCATCTACCGATCAGCAGCCCGATCCTCCAGTTGCAGCTCCTACGAGGGGCCAAGGACAAGGCAGAGGCTGTGCTAGAGGCCGAGGCAGGGGTAGGGCTCAGCCCAGAGCAGCAACCCCAGTAGAGGACCCACGGGTAGACTTTGCAGGTGAGGTTCCTGCTCAGACGGTTCCGGTTGGACCAGCTCAGGTCCCAGAGAAGTTCATTGCCACCCCGGTACTTCAGGACTCTCTGGTCCGCTTAGTGGGCCTTATGGAGAGTGTGGCTCAGGCCAACCTACTTCCTACCGCACCAGCCATCTCTCAGGCTGGGGGAGGGGCCCAGACTCCTACTACCCGCACACTAGAGCAGCTAGCTTCTCAGTTCCAGACTCCAGCACCTCAGACAGCTGGAGTAGCTCAGCCGGGTATTGTGGCACAGGTAGTTGAGGGAGCAGCCATGTCTGCTGATGCTTTATGGAGATTGAATCGGTTCACCAAGTTGTTTCCTACTACTTTCACTGGTGCACCATCAGAGGACCCCCAGGATTTCTTAGACAATTGCTATGAGGTTCTTCGGAACATGGAGATTGTGGAGACCAATGGGGTTGATTTTGCTACATTCCGTCTTTCTGGTACCGCCAAGACTTGGTGGAGGGATTTTTGCTTGACCAGGCCAGTTGGATCTTCTCCGTTGTCTTTGGCTTAGTTCTCCGAGTTATTCTTGGAGAAGTTTCTACCAGTTACCCAGAAAGAGGATCTTCGGAGGCAGTTTGAGCGTCTCCAATAGGGCTCTATGACAGTCACCCAGTATGAGACACGATTTATCACTTTGGCCCGAAATGCTAAATACTCCCCAACAGATCAAGAGAGGGTGAGGAGGTTCATTGAGGGGCTAGCTCAGCCTATTAGACTTCAGATGGACAGAGAGACAGGTACTGATATTTCCTTCCAAGAGGTGGCCAATGTGGCCAGGCATATTGAGATGGTCTTATCATAGGGCAGTGGTCAGGGGTCGGACAAGAGACCTCACCATTTCGGTCGATTCAGTGGTGCCTCATCTGGAGGCAGAGATTCTTTTAACAGAGGTCATCCTCCTAGACCATTCTAATCGGCACTTCAGGTATCCCGCAGTGCACCATCAGCTCCTATTAGTGCACCGCCGCTTCAGAGCTTCCATGGTGGTTATTCTGGTCGACATGGACAGTTTTAGGGCCAGCAGTCACAACAACAGATATCTTGCTACACTTGTGGTGGTATGGGGCACATCTCCAAGTTTTGCCCACAAGCTTCTGGTGGTTCTCAGTATCAGGGTTCCTGTGCTATGATTCCCGCACCAGGTGCACCTCCACCCCCTCAGCTAGCTAGGGGTGGAGGTCGAGGTGCCAGAGGTGGAGGCCAGACAGTTAGAGGTGGAGGACGTGCTATGAGGGTTAGAGGTCAGCCCGCAGTAGGTCGACCTAAGGATGTTCAGATTGGTGGGGCTCAGCCCCGATGCTATGCTATTCCCGCCAGGCTTGAGGCTGAGGCCTATGATGCAGTCATTACAAGTACGGTTTCAGTTTGCAGTAGAGATGCTTCGATTTTGTTTGATCCGGGGCCTACATTTTCCTACGTGTCCTCATAGTTTGCTCCTTATCTGATTATGCCCCGTGATTCCCTGAGTACTCCTGTATATGTATCTACACCGGTGGGTGATTCTATTGTGGTAGATCGAGTCTACCGTTCATGCATAGTGGTTATTGGCGGTCTTGAGACCCGTGTAGATCTTTTGCTTCTTGATATGGTCGATTTCGATGGGTTATCTCCCTATCATGCTATTCTGGACTGTCACGCCAAGACTGTGACCTTGGACTTATCGGGAGCACCCCTATTGGAGTGAAGGGTTACTCCTGGTCATTCTTCGGGCAGTGTTATTTCATATATGAAGGCTTGACGTATGGTCGAGAAGGGTTGTTTGGCCTATTTGGCCTATGCTCGTGATTCTAGTGCTGAGGTTCCTCCTATGGAGTCTGTGCCCATTGTTTGTGAGTTTCCAGAGGTATTCCCTACTGACCTGCCGGGTATGCCACCCGACATGGATATTGACTTTTGCATTGATTTGGATCCGGGCACTCAGCCCATGTCTACCCCTCCATATCGTATGGCCCTGCCAGAGCTAAAGGAGTTGAAGGATCAGTTACAGGATTTGCTAGCCAAAGGATTTATTAGGCCTAGTGTTTCTCCGTGGGGTGCGCCAATGTTGTTTGTTAAGAAGAAATATGGCATAATGAGAATATGTATTGACTACCGACAATTGAATAAGGTTACTATCAAGAATAAGTATCCCTTGCCAAGGATTGATGATTTATTCGACCAACTTTAGGGTGCCACAGTGTTTTCCAAGATTGACTTGAGATCTGGCTACCATCAGTTGAGGATTAGGGCGTCTGATGTCCCTAAGACAGCCTTTCGCACTCGGTTTGGGCATTATGAGTTCCTGGTGATGTCCTTTGGGTTGACAAATGCCCCAACCGCTTTTATGGATTTGATGAACCGAGTGTTCAGACCCTATTTGGATTCGTTTGTTATAGTCTTCATTGATGATATATTGATATACTCCCGCAACTGGGAGGAGCATGAGCAACACCTTCGAGTCGTCCTGCAGACTCTGAAGGACAGTCAGTTGTATGCCAAATTTTCGAAGTGTGAGTTCTGGTTGAGTTCGGTTGCATTTTTAGGTCATGTGGTATCGGTAAAGGGTATTCAGGTGGATCCCAAGAAGATTTCAGCAGTCAGAGATTGGCCTAGACCCACCTCAACTACAGAGATTCGGAGCGTTTTGGGTTTAGCAGGTTATTATCGCCGGTTTGTAGAGGGTTTTTCATCTATTGCAGCCCTGATGACCAGGTTGACTCAGAAGGGTGCCTAGTTCAGGTGGACTGATAAGTGTGAGGCGAGCTTTCAGAAGCACAAGACAACCTTGACCACGACACCTTGTTAGTTTTTCCCACAGGTTCAGGGCCATATACCGTGTATTGTGATGCTTCACGGGTGGGACTTGGTGCAGTGTTGATGCAGGATGGCAAGGTTATAGCCTATGCTTCTCGTCAGTTGAAGGTTCATGAGAAGAACTATCCAGTTCATGATTTAGAGTTAGCAGCCATTGTCCATGCGTTGAAGATTTGGAGGCATTATCTGTATGGTGTGTCATGCGAGGTGTTCACGGGTCACAAGAGTTTGCAGTACCTGTTCAAGCAGAAAGAGTTGAATATGAGGCAGAGAAGATGGTTAGAGCTGTTGAAAGATTATGACATTACCATTCTTTATCATCCGGGAAAGGCCAATGTGGTGGCCGATGCTTTGAACCGGAAGTCAGCGAATATGGGTAGTCTTGCTTACATACCGATCGGGGAGCGACCACTTGCTTTAGATGTTCAGGACTTGGCTAATTGATTCATGAGATTGGATGTTCTAGAGACTGGCAGTGTCTTAGCTTATACTGTGGCCCGCTCTTCATTGTCTGATCGTATTCGAGACCGACATTATGATGATCGTCAATTATGCGTTCTTAGAGATACGGTCCGGTACGGAGGCGCCAAGCAGGTTACATTTGATGATGATGGAGTTCTTAGGATGCATGGCCGTATTTGTGTGCCTGATGTTGATGGTATTCGTGAGTTGATATTGCAGGAGGCCCATAGTTCCCGGTATTCCATTCATCCAGGCGCCGCAAATTATTGGTGGTGGAGGATGAATAAAGATATTGTGGCATATGTAGCTCGGTGGTTGAACTGTCAGCAGGTTAGGTACGAGCACCAGAGACCCGGTGGTTTGATGCAGCAGATTGAGCTTCCCGAGTGGAAGTGGGAGCGTGTTACCATGGATTTCGTAGTTGGGCTCCCATGGACTCAGAGGATGTTTGATGCGGTGTGGGTCATTGTGGATAAGATGACCAAGTCAGCACACTTCATTCCCGTATTAGTTTCGTATTCTTCGGAGAAGTTGGCAAAGATCTACATCAGGGAGATTGTTCGCCTGCATGGTGTGCCCGTGTCCATTATTCCTGATCGAGGTACTCAGTTTGCCTCCCATTTCTGGAGAGTATTTCAGTGTGAGTTGGGCACACGGGTTGAGATGATCTCAACGTTTCATCCTCAGACGGACGTATAGTCCGAGCGTACTATTCAGTTCTTGAAGGATATGTTGCGAGCATGTGTCATTGACTTTGGAGGTTCATGGGACTAGTTTTTGCCTTTAGCAGAGTTTTCCTACAACAACAGCTACCAGTCGAGCATTCAGATGGCTCCTTATTAGGCGTTGTATGGTAGGCGGTGTCGGTCTCCAGTTGGGTGGTTCGAGCCGAGAGAGGCTAGATTGTTGGGTTCAGAGTTAGTCCAGGATGCCTTGGATAAGGTGAAGATCATTCAGGATAGACTTCGCACAACTCAGTCCAGGCAGAAGAGTTATGCAGATCGTAGAGTTCGTGATTTGGCATTCATGGTTGGTGACCGGGTATTGCTACGGATGTCACCCATGAAGGGCGTGATGAGGTTCGGGAAGAGAGGCAAGTTGAGCCCTAGGTACATTGGTACCTTTGAGATTCTTGAGAAGGTAGGGGAGGTGGCCTACAGACTTGCTTTACCACCGAGTTTATCAGTCGTGCATCTGGTGTTTCATGTATCTATGCTTCAGAAGTATATTAACGATCCATCTCATGTGCTAGACTTCAGCAGTGTCCAGTTGGACAAGGATTTGACTTATGAGGAGGAGCCGATAGCCATATTAGCCCGACAGGTTCGTCAGTTGAGATCGAAGAGTCATCCTTCGGTTTGTGTTCAGTGGATAGTTCAGCCTGTTAAGGCAGCTACCTGGGAGTCCGAGTCTGATATGCAGAGCCGATATCCCCATCTTTTCTCAGATTCAGGTACCTTTCTATGTCCGTTCGAGGACGAACGTTTGTTTTAGAGGTGGAAATTGTGACGACCCAAAAGGTCATCCCGTGTAATTCTAGCTAAATTTGTGTTTCGAGGTTATGAAAACCTCCTTCTATCTCACCTCAATTTGCGTGCGCAGCCCGGACATGTAGTCGGGAAGCCTTGGTATGAAAAATTGATAAAAATGATGTTTTTGTATTCAAATTTGAATACGGTTGACTTTGGTCAACATTTTTGGTAAATGGACCCAGACCCGTGATTTGACGGTCCGTAGGAAAATATGGGACTTGGGTGTATGCCCGAAATCGAATCCGAGGTCCCAAGTCCGAGAAATGAATTTTTAAAAGAAATTGTTTTCTGAAAAATGCAAGAGATTTTGAAAATGAAATTCTATGTGAAAACTGTGGTATCGGGCCCGTATTATGGTTCCAGATCCCGATACAGGTTCGATATGATTTATATGTGTTGTCTGTTAAGTTTGGTAAGAAACGGAATCCGTTTGACGTGATTCGGGCCTTAAATGCAATATTTGAAAGTTGTGGAAGTTTTGAGAATTTTCATTGATTTTGAGGTTTAATTCGATGTTTATGATGTTATTTTGGTGAATTGATTACACGAATAAGTCTGTAGGATCTTTTAGAAGTTGTGTGCATATTTGGTTTTGAGCCCCGAGGGCTCGGGTGTGTTTCGTATAGGCGTCGGGGTGTTGAAACTTGGTAAAAATCTGGTTTTTGCTGCTGTATCTGGTGTCCAGGTCTGTTGACCTTCGCGATCGCGGTCCAATGCATGCGATCGCGATGAGTAAGTCTGGGGGGGGGGGGGGNNNGGAGGGTGGAACTGCCCTTTGCGAACGCAGGGGGCAGGGTGCGAACGCGGAGACTTAGGTCCTCTGCTCTACGCGAATGCACCCAACACGTCGCGATCGCATAGTTCAATGGAGGTCTGGGGGCTGGGTAGCTAAAACCCTTCGCGAACGCGACCATGGGCACGCGATCGCGTAAGACTGGAAGGCCATACCTTCGCGAACGCGGCCATGGACATGCGATCACGTAGGTATAATAGGTTCACTCATCACGAACGCGGCCAGGAGCCCGCGAACGCGAAGAAGAAATTCGCCCAGTTATTTAAATTGTCCAAAAACAGAATAATTACGGGATTTTTACCATTTTTCACAAACTCTTTCTTCTCCACACCTCTTGGGCGATTCTTGGGGGACTTCTTCACCATAATCTCTTAGGTAAGTAATCTTCGACTCGTTTTCCTCCATTTTTATTAGC
This sequence comes from Nicotiana undulata, assembly GCA_005239495.1. Classification (NCBI taxonomy): domain Eukaryota; kingdom Viridiplantae; phylum Streptophyta; class Magnoliopsida; order Solanales; family Solanaceae; genus Nicotiana; species Nicotiana undulata. The sequence goes on from ML273252.1 coordinate 44,993, forward strand.
ACCCATTAAATTTTAGGCTTATAAACATGAGATTAATGGTAGAAAATTAGGGATTTGGGTAGAGTTAGGGCTTTTTGATTATTTGGGAATTTGACCTCGTTTTGGGGTCGGATTTCAACACAAACTATATATTCGGGCTCGTGGGTGATCGGGTTTTGGTCCGAACCTCGTGTTTTGACTAAGCGGGTCGGGGGTCGAATTTTGGGTTTTTGGGAAGAATGTTGGGAAATCTATAATTAAGCATTGGAATTGAATTGATTAGCCTTTATTGATATTATTGAGTCAATTATGTCTGTATACGATCGATTTGGAGTTGGGTTCAAAAGGAAAAGCGGTGCTAGAGGCTTGATTTGATCGTGGAAGTTGAGGTAAGTGTTTGGCCTAACCTTAGCTTGAGGGAATATATGTTGAGTCTTATTTGCTACGTGTTTATTCCATGTCCAATGTATAGGTGAGGTGACAAGTACCTATATGTTGTGGTCAAGCATGCCCGTGAGTCGAATATGAGTAATTATGTGATTTTCATCGAAGTTTACTGTGTCTATGGATTTGATATCATTTGGTAGTTATTCATTTGATGGAAATTCTCAGTTGTGAGTACTGTTGAGTAATTGTTCGGTTGAGGAATATGTTGGTAAGTTATATATCTGTGTAGGTTTGGTTATAGATGTGTCTCTTGCCGGGACGGTATTACTTTTGTTGATTATTCCTGTGTATTTAAGGTTTCTTATTGTTGATTTTCCTGTCAATTGTTGTTTTTATGTTTATTTATGCACGAGGAGACATTCTGTGCCGTGTTATTGATATTTATGCACGAGGGGACATTCCGTGCCGTGAATTTGATATTTATGCCCGAGGGGACATTCCGTGCCGTGTTGTTGATATTTATGCACGAGGGGACATTTCGTGCCGTGTTGTGATATTTATGCACGAGGGGACATTCCGTGCTGTGTTTTATGATATTTAGCACGAGGGGACATGATGTGCCGTTTCTGTTTACTCGTTTGTTCAGAGCTGTTAGTTTTTGTTGTTATTTACATATTTCAATTGTTGCTTTGTTCCGTCATTTCAGTAATTTCTACCCCTTTGTCCCCATCATGTTTTCACCGTTTTTGTACTTAATTGTTTACTCCCTGCTGTTACTTCCGTTATATATTATTGAATTGCACATGTGTTTATTATTTGTCGTGTCCTAGCCTCGTCACTACTTTGCCGAGGTTAGGCTCGGCACTTACTCAGTACATGGGGTCGGTTGTACTGATGCTACACCTACACTTCTTTATGTTGTGCAGATTTCGGTACCGGACCCAGTGGACACTGATCGAGAAGGCTTCCTTCAGTCCACCAGGTGACACTGAGGTAGTCCTGCAGGCGTCCGCAGGCCTTGGCGTCACCTCCTATCTCATTCCTTATTCTGTTTTTTCTTTGTATTTCGGAGACAGTAGTACTTGATTATTTGGACCGTTGTTTTTAGTATTCTTATATAGTTCGTGACATTGTGGTACCGCTTTCTGGGAGTTGTATTACGGATTTTTGATAAATTATGCACTTAAGTTGATATATTTCATTTCTTCCGCACTTTATCTCTACTTGTTATTGTATTTCACTTTTAACTGCTTAAATAATAAAGCAAACAAGTTGTAATAACTGGTAACATTGGCTTGTCTAGCGAGTTCAACGTTAAACCCCATCACGGTCCCGACGGTGGGATTTCAGGTCGTGACACAAGGTGTCACATTTTTAGAGTACATAACAAGGCTAACATTTTCTTTATCCTTCTGAACGTGAGTTGCACAAATATATTCACTTTAGAAATGCGAGATAATGTTTGCTTACCCCCTCCCCCCTTAAGATTAGAAGAGACAACATCATGTTTCAGAGAGATCGCATACGTGATTTACAATGGCCGGAGCTGTAACGTGAGATTTTGCGATTCTAAGGAAGTGCGGTGCAATCTTTCTCAAGAATATCATATGGATTATCCCCTACCTCGATCCGCCGTTACATGTTGTCACAATTGATGTGTGTTGGAAGGATTGTCAAGAAAATCGGCTCAGGTATGTTAAGGCTAAGCCATTCCTTCATTTTGGCAAGATCGCGTAACTTCATGTGTTTTATAACAAGGCATAAAGAGAAGTTCATAATACCGAATTTATATACATTATCCTAGTCTCATAAGTTACAGTATTCTCCCTTGTCGGGACTTTATATTCAATTGAGTATTGTCTTCTTCCAGTCAAGAGAGCAGAGAGTCTATATGTATATATATACACACACACACACACACAATAGTTTCACCCCATCGAGCTATAATCGGTGGGCAGGCCCCTATTGGGAAACCTCTGATCAGATGGTAAGTTATATACCGAGCCTACTGTGGCCGAGCGCCTATGAGTGAGCCCAGCATGGACGAGATATATAGCCTAGTATGGCTGAGCGCCTATGAGAGAGCTACTACGGCAGAGCAATTATATATATCGATCCCTATAAGGCCGGACAACTATTTTACTTACTATATTGAGAGAGTTGAGTCAGTATCGGTAGGTAAGCATATCTTCAGATTATCTTTGACTCTCAGTTATTATATTATCAGTTCAGTTTCAACTTTCAATTAATCTGTTGCCTTACATACTCGGTACATTATTTCGTACTGACGTCCCTTTTGCCGGTGACGCTGCATTTCATACGTGCATGTTCAGACAGAAAGACGAGTAGACCTCCTCAGTAGGTGTTTCCCGAGTTCAGCTTGATCGGTAAGCTCCGCGTCCTTCGAATTTGCCGTGTCTAGAGTTTTATGTACATCTTGTGTATATATGTATATATATGTTATGGATAGGTCGGGGCCCTGCTCCGATCACAGTACATCCATCACTAGAGGCTTGTAGTTATGTCGACCTTGTCGGCCCAACTTTATATTGATGTTTTGTCAGCATTCGCAAATTGTCTTGCAATGTGGCCCATGGCCAAAGTATGACATTATATATTAAGAGTCCCTTAGTCGCAAATTGGTACACAAGGATAGGTGAGGCACCGGGTGCCGGTCTCGCCCCCCAGGTTCGGGGCATGACATGGAATGCTCTTTTGCTAAATAACTTTCCAAGGCTACTGAAGAGATAAGGAGTTTGAAAGAGCTATTTAACCAAAAAGAGGTTTACACGGGTGAATTGGTTCAAACGCTTATCCAAGATCAAGAAGATCTTCGCGCCTCTACAGGTAAAATTCAGTTCCTGGAAAGTTCTCTTGCTCATTTGAGACTTTATGAAGCCTCGAAGGCGAAAAAAGAAGAGTTGAAAGCTAAAATTGAATAGTGGGAGAAGGATTATGAAGCCCTCGAGGATAAGTTCACTGGATGTTAGTTGGGCATTTTTGAACACACACCTCGAGACTTTAATTGAAGCCAACCAGGAAGGTTTTGACTTTAACGTTGAGATTGCTAAGGCCAGAGAAACAATTGAAAGGACTCAACAACGTCAAAACTTTTCCACACTTGAAGATGAATGTTCTAAGGGTGATGAAGATGGATTTTCTCCTGGTGAAGTTGATGCTCAACCCTCCTCTCCCCAAGTAGATCCTTCTTCTCCCGTTGATGATGTTCTTTAGCTTTTCCTATTTCTAGACTGTCTATTTGAAAATGTTTGTTTGTTGGTTTTTGTTTGGAACTTCCTTGTGTTTTTGGACAACTTTTGGAAGTTTTTTCCGACCTTGTCTTTTTAGGGTCAAGATATAAATAGCGCCCTTTTTCATCGGGGTTATAAATATCTTTATTGCTTTTGTCGCATATTATGCTTTCTTCCCTTTTAATATTTGAGCTTACACTTGCACTTAAAATGCTCTAACAAACCGTGAATTTGATAAACACTGACTTTTATAAAACAGGCCCCTTTTATATAAATGACACTTATGGAGATGACATCTTATCTTCATATTGGTGCAAATATATGAAACACGAAGTAGATATGAAAAGAGAAATAAATCGAGGAAGTTTTATTTTTTGAACTCTCAAATGAATAAATTTTGTACATAATTTTTACAACTGTTCATACAACACTTTCATAACTACTTTCATTGTAGCAGGTTTACAAATTCGGGTCTATAGGCCTTAAACTAGAAACTCGTGGGAATATCTTGCATCCTTTTTGCGAGTTCGAACTCTTTTGAAAACTATACAAGAGTTTCTTCAAGGTTTTGATTCAGGCCAAACTATGCCCTTGGTATACATTTTCCTTCCTTGTGTAACCTTCTATATGCATAGTCCCCCCAGTTTTAGAGCATTGAAGTATGAAATCTCGAACACTGGATCAACTCCTTTCTTTTGGTCCTTTCCTTGAAAAGGAAAATACAAACGAGACTCGGAGATGATTTCTTAGATGATGACTGCATAACCCTTTTCCCATCAGAAAAGTTGTAACCTAGACTGGGAATAATTTAGTATTCGGCATGCCTTTCGGTTCTAAGATCATAATTTGGTAGGGGACAACATTTTGCATATCATCTAAAATGGTAAGTAAAATTCAAAAGAACAAAATAAATTCGAACTTGCGTGATACCTGACTATGGGTATTATCCTCGTTTAGAAGTAATACTTCTTCAATTAGACTGCATTATAGTTCGACGGTAATACCTTTCCATCCATGTTTTCTAACTCGTATGCTCCTTTTCCAGCGATGCCTCGAACCCTATATGGGACTTTCCAATTTGGATTCAATTTTCCTGCATTTTCCACTTTTTGATCAGAACACCTTTTTTGAGGACGAAGCCCAATCTTGAAATACTTCAAATTGGCTTTCTTGTTATAATATCGTTTAATCATCTACTTTTGAGCTTCCATTCGAATTAATGTTGCTTCTCTCCTTTCTATTAACAAATCCAAATTTACCCGTAGCTCTTCCTCATTTTCCGTTTGAGTGGAATGCATGTACCTTGTACTTGGTTCACCTATCTCCACCAGAATCAAAGCTTCTGCTCCGTATACTAGTGAAAATGGAGTCTCACCCGTACTACTTTTTGATGTTGTTCGGTAAGCCCATAGCACCCCTGGTACTACCTCTCCTCATTTGCCTTTGGATTCTTCCAATGTCTTCTTTAAGTTATTGATGATAACCTTATTTGTCGATTCAGCTTGTCCGTTGGCCACAGGGTGATAAGGTGTGGAAGTAATTCCTTTAATCTGCCAACTTTGGAAGAATTCTGTGATTTTTGTGCCTATGAATTGTGGGTCATTGTCACATACAATCTCCTTTTGAACTCCAAATCGGCATATAATATTTTGCCAAATGAAATCCCTCACTTCTTTTTCTCGCACCTATTTAAAAGCACCTGTTTCTACCCATTTTGAGAAATAATCTGTTAAAACTAATAGAAATCGTACCTTTCCTTTATCTTGAGGCAATGACCCTATGATGCCCATGCCCCATTTCATGAAGGACCATGGTGAAATATCTGAATGCAGTAGCTCTACCAGTTGGTGCATGTTATTGGCATATCGTTGACATTTATCGCACTTGGCTACAAAGGTTTCAACTTCTTCGTCCATTTTTTGGCCAATAATATCCTGCCCTTATTAATGTTTTCACCAACGATCTTCCCCCGACGTGATTGCCGCGATGCCCCTCATGTACTTCTCTCATTACATACTCCGTTTGTGATGGTTCAAGGCACCTTGCTAAAGGTTTACCAGACATTTTACGAAATAAATTTCCACGAATTAAGCAGTACGAGGCAACTTTCAGTTGTAGCAATTGTGATTTCTTCTTATCTTCAGGAAAGATACCATACTGCAAAAAGTTCAAAAATTCGTTTCTCAAATCCCAATTTAAATTATTGAAATTTATCTCACTCTTGGTTTGATCAAGTGCTGAATGAAACAAATGTATCACAATGGAATTTTCTGCATTTGTTTCATCCGCAACAGATGCGAGATTTGGCAACACGTCTGCTTCTGCATTTTCCTCCCTGGGTTTTTGCACGACTTTCCATGTCTGAAATTGTCTAAGCAATTCTCGTACCTTTTCCAGGTATTGCTGCATTCGCATCTCTCTTGCCACGTAAGTCCTCTGTATTTGATTAACCACCAGTTGCAAGTCACTTTTGATCATAATTTGTTCGATACCAAGTTCTCGTGCCAGTTCCAAGCCTGCAATCACAACTATTGATACCCAATTTTTCCCTCATATTTCTCAAATATATATATAC
>ML273252.1:51211-65166 GCA_005239495.1 Nicotiana undulata
GGGGGGGGGGGGGGGGGGTAATTATTGGACATTTATGTAACAAAATACAGAAGTAAATTGATTGTAAAGCCTTTAAAAATTATGACAAATTATGAAAAATACTTATGTGTGCTTATAAATCAAAATGATAACGTATATGAACTATTTTAAAAGCATATATATATATATATATATATTCTTTTAAAATAGTGCATATGCTTTACAAGAATATAAAATTATTTTCCATAATTTTTCATAATTTTTAAAGGCTTTAAATTAATTTATTTCTGCATTTTATTATATAAATATCTATTAATTACCTTACAAATTATTTTTATGATGACTCTATCATCTAAACTTATCATTTACACTCATATTAGGCTTCAAATATTTTTAGTACATTTATTATAATTACATTTGCATTTTTTAAGGTTGAATTGCACATTTTGCAATAATAGCCCATATGTGCTTACAATTACTTTATTTATGCAAAAAATAACTTTTTATATTTTTATAGTGTTAAATAATTATTTTAAATCCTTTTTATGCATAAATGATATTTTTGTTATTTATTTATTATTTTTATAAATTATTTATTTATTAAATTGGGTATTTAAAATCTGGCCCCGATTTTTCAATTAAATCTGGACCAAAAACTACCCAAGCACAAGCCAATTACCCAAGACCAACCCCATTAGCCCAGTACCCTTACCCACTTATTAAACCTAACCCAACCCCTGCCTAAATCCCAGCAGTTGATCACAAATGATCAACGGCTCAAAAGTGTCCCCTCGCTTTCCTTATATCCCCATCCTCCAAACCCTTACCCCATTTCCCCTGATACTCCGCCTCTCTACTCCCTCCCTCTGAAGAACCCTAAACTCGTTGCCTCTCCAAATTCCTCCCCTAATCCCGTTCGTAATGGGATTCTCTCCCCATTTACTTACCATTTCGACATATTTTATTTGTTGGTTGATTCTTTACGGAATAACTTAGTACTTGCCTAAACATGGCAAGTACCGCACTTTTGATTCTGTCCTAATCGGTCTTCATCTCTTGAATCTGGATGACAGTAAGTCCACACACGTTATTTTGTACCGTGTGAGCCCTATTTGTTCGTATCTCGCTGATTCGTACTTAAACCTAAGGTTGGGGTTTACAGATTCTCTTTTGATTCGAACCAAAACTGGTTCAAGCTTTGATTTTAAATACTATCTTGTCTAAATTCGCCTTATTATGTGAGAATCTGCCTATTTCATTCGGGGTGATCCTTTAGGTTAGGACCCCCCCATTTCTGTTTAAAGTAATTCTTTTATTTTATTTTTCCAAACTGTTTCTTTTCTCTTAGACTAATTCATATAATTCGAGTTTGGCCGGGACCCACCGTTGTGGACCTTGAGGAGTGCCTGACACCTTCTCCTCAAGGTAATTTGAGCCCTTACCCGATCTTTGGTGGCGCAAACTAGTAAACCTGAGTCATTTGCAAATAGGTGCCCTAACGCACCTTAATCCGTTAGGTGGAGACTCTCTCTTTTAATACCCTTCCTTTAAAAGAGTGGTCACGTGTCGAAACCCGATTTCGCGAGAAAAAGGGGCGCCACAGCATGGCGACTCTGTTGGGGATAATCCTTAGGCTCTTACCATAATGATCTTGGTCTATGTGGATTAGTCTCTCTCGATAAGCGTGTCTTTATTATTTTTCTTGAACATCCCGCTCCCATTCTCCCTTTTATTGCTACATGCACATCCCTTTCCTTATTTTCCCTTTATATGAACTTACATGCAATTCTTCGCTTCAATCTTTATAATTTTGGTTATGTCTTTCACAATCCCTACCCCTTTTACCGCTTTATTATTATTTTTCCATTATACGAACTAACTCTTTCCTTGTTTTTCTTTCTTTATTTTTTTTACATTTATTAAATACTACATTTATCTCTTTACCTTGCAAAATACTTGACACCATGTCGCTTTATCTTTGCATAATTACATGCTCTACATCATATTCCACTCGTGCGCAATTAATACAATAGAGGCACTTGATGAGTGTCCGCGCTCTTCCTATACTACCCTTTTTAAATTTGAAAAGGCTTATTTGCGGTAAAACTAGTCGATCAGCGGTGCAGTCGACGGTTCCGTGCCTTTCTCTCTCAAGTCGTCCACTTGAGGGTACCGGTCTAGACTCTTATAGAAAACCCTACTCTGATGTTAACTGTGCATGCATCATGTCTGAACATAGTACGGGTTAGAATGCTATCCGCATAATAACTCTCTAAGGAAAACCTTGTCCAAAGCCCATCGGGATTTCCATAATCCCAACAGGGCATAATCATTACATGTGCATTATTTGGAGAAAACTTGCCGATATGCTAATCATTAATGTGTAAGTAGCCGAATCTGGAGGGGGAGAGAGCTAACTTTATTTGTTTTGCAGAAATGAGGCACGAAGTCCCCAGGTTCGGCATGGTTCTAAGTATTTCACCTCTGTCGCTGGATTGGTGGGAAAATGCCAAGCGACAAAAACCATGTGAAAAGAATTCTTGGAAATTTACCTTCTTTGCTAGACATTTAGCTAAACAATGTATTGATCGAGGCCGCTACTATGTTCTGGGATGAAAAAAGGGCTGTTTTCCGTTTTGGTAATATAGAGATGACTCCCCTTCTTGAGGAAATAGGAGGCTTTGCTGGACTTCCTTGGGATAGCCTTGGTCTGTTGGTACCTGAAAATCATACTTCTAGAGGGTTTCTGAAAATGATGGGTCTTAGAAAGAATGACGAGCTAGTTTTCCTGAAGGAGTCTTACATGCCTTTCGACTTCCTTTACGAGCATTATGGGCACAACAATCCTACCGTATCTATCATGATGAGTTTGCTATCACGCTTTTGGGCTGGACTCATCGTCGGGTTTTCGTGTTCATCGTCTGTTTTTTGGGGATGATAGTATTCCTAATTCAAGGGGACAGAATCCACACTCGTTTGGCTATGGTCACCAAGACCTTAATGAAAGGAATTGAGGGACAAACTTACATTATTGTCCCAATGATTGTGGCAGAGATATACCGAACCTTGGACCGTTGCAAGAAGGTATTTAGGCATTTCGAGGGTTGTAATTTGTTATTGCAAATATGGTTGTTGGAACATCTTCAAAGAGGACAGTACCATCACGAATTTCCGTGGCGACCATGGAATGACCACATAGCTTTTCACCATCCAAAAATGATAACTTTCATCCCAGGCAGGTTTGCACAACCGAGAAACGCTGTGGATTGGGTACACTTCTTTAGCAATTTGACTGATAACAAGGTCCATTGGATGTTCGAGTGGTTCCCTACTAGCGAGTTCATCATCAGGTCAAGAGATGTGTTTACCTTGAAAATGGTAATTACAATTATATTTGATTTTGTGGTTCTAAAAATACATAATTTATTTTAATACTAGTTGTTAGGAAATTGATGCTTAGCGTGAGTTGGGAAAATGAGATAAGAACAAAAGATAATGGGTTAAGCAAACCGAGCAGTGACGAGACCGGAATCTCAAGCTGGCCTAAGTTGGGCCTCGAGGTCGAGCGAATGTGCTTGACTGGGGATGGTTGATGAGGAACTAACAGTTCTAAGGGCCTCGAAGATGGCTCTTTATGATCAATGCTGAGTAATAAATAAAGAACAATCAATGAATACAATAAATGTAAGCAATGAATCAATAGAGAGACAATGGAGTATGTTTGAGTTAAAGGGCAGAGAATGTTCTTGTTCTTGTATTAAATATCATATGTGTTACAAAATGACAAGGGTCCCCTTTATATAGGAGGGGTAATCCCAACATAGTACATGTGCATTTATTAGAAAGATATGCAGCTAGTACAACTATTTGATGTCACGGTACAGACTTGTACTATTATTGTAGACCTGGTCAGCTCTAACCACATGCCTTTTGGGAATTTCCTGCTTGTCCATGATAGCCACCGATTTGCACTGCCCCGAGGTCGAGCATAGGGAACCCTCGGGGTCGAACCTCGAACTGTGTCTCGAGCCTTCTGAAGACGGGCCAGGAAATATCACAATGATCATAAAATCGGACTCTCTGATTTTAGCCGTATACAGATAGTCTCCGCGTTTCTTAGAGTGAAATGATAAGAAACGGTATTGAATTCATGACTCTTCGATACTCCTACCATGACGTCAGCCTCGTTAGAGCATTAAATGGCATGACTCAAAGGTTGCGTAGAGGTCGTTGTCAGCACGATTATCGAGAAGCCCACGAACCGTTTTTGGTTTGACTTTTATGCTTCTCAAACGTTGCTCAAATGGCTTCTATAAATACCTCAATTGTTTGTCATTCATACTTTTACAACATCATCTAGTTTTTAGAGCTAAGTTCAACACTTTCTGCATATATCTTCTTGCTGTTCTTGTTTCTTCATCCTCTTTCTTAGAAACTTCGTTATTGTTATGGCTAAAACTTCCAAAATGGTACCTCAGAAAGAGGGCATCACTTCTTCATATCGCCCGTCTAAGGGAAAATCAAAAACACCTCCAAGCATCGAGCAATGTATTCCTGGTCCCTTCGATACAATCTCTGATTTTTACCATCGATAAACCCCCTTATACACCTGGCCGATGCGAGCCCATGTCTCAGTACATCAGTGTGGTGACCGATACGATGAAAGTGAAGATAGACTGCCGCTGGGAGGAGGCAGTGCAAGTAGAGATTCCCGAAGCTGAGGAAAGCATAGTTACATACAAAGTTGGCTTCCTTAACGTATACACATACCCTTTTACTTTAGGACCCGTAGATTCTTTTTCTCCACCGATAGATCCGGTGATCCTCGACTTTTGTCGTCAATACCGAGTGACACTCGTTAAATCTATCTTTCTTTTTGGAGGATTGTTTACATGCTCCGATATTTCTCCAACCGAGTCGAGGGAATGACATTCACCCTCGATCACTTGATCAGATTGTACAACCCTCGTCTCTTCCGTGGGGGTTTAATCAAGCTACACCATCGATCTGCCAAGACATTCTTTGTAAGAATCGATTAGGACAAAGACCGGGGATGGATGAGCTGGTTTGTCAAAGTAGTAACCTCGGACATCATCCCTGCTGATAGGATGTCATTCCCGGAGGAATGGAGCATGACGCGTAAGTATCCCTATATCGAGCACATTTTATTGCCCCTTCTTCTTTTTCTTCTAAATTGATTTTCTTTTGATTATGTATCCATCGTTTGGTTAGCCGGTGCGGTCCAGAACCTTTAGGGATGGATCTAACTATTAGACTCTACTTTTCCATACAGCCAGCGCGCTTGGCGTGATTTGTCCAAAACGCTGTGGCAGGCCAAGAACCACGGTATGCTTTTGTTGTTGTCATCCCCGCATTTTTTGCAAGTATTCTTTGTGGTGGTAAGATTGACATATCATATCTATGCAGGCCTCAGGGAAGGTGTGTCGATGAGACCGCCTCCTCCCGGTGAAGAGAAGACTTCGAAGCCCGCCAAAAACAAGAAAAGGAAGAAGGAGACGTTGGCGGAGTCTCCAAAGAAAACCAAGGCCCACAAGCCCAAGACCGATGCCACTGTCTTGACTTTGGCTGCTGCTTCAAGTCTTCGTATTTATGAAGATGATGATGATGATGATCTCCCTTTGGCACAAAGGGTAAGACGGAGTGCTGATGCTCCCAAAGCTGTTGGGCGGATGTCGCGCCCCCTTTTTTCCTCTCCTTTCGGACCAGTCAAGGGTTTTTGACATTATTGGGACAACTCGTTTCCTTTTGGGATAAGGTATATAAGGAATTTGAAGAGTTGCCACCTAACAAATTAAGGCGCGTTAGGGAACCTACTACGGGTCATTTATGACACTAATTGTATAACCAGAGATTGGGTAAGGGCTTGAAATTACTTCAAGGGGAAGGTGTTAGGCACCCCTCGAAGTCCACGACTGTGGGTCCCGGCAAAACTTACTTTGTGAATTAATCAAGTAGCAAATAGACAGTCTAAGCACACATACGTAAACAAATAATGGTTTGATAGATTAGCAGTTTAAGAACACATATGTGAAGGGAACATTGGTTTTAATAGTTAAACAGTCTAAGCACACATATATAAAAGGATGAGGAGGTCCTAAGTTGTTTATCCTATAGGATCACATCTATTCAATGCTCGGTAATCACTCCTCAATGAGGGGCTACTCGTTGCATTAGCGCACATGTCATCATATCCTTGTCTACCCATTATCCCACCCCTTAGCGGTTATTAAGCGAGTTTTTATTTAACGAACTCTAAGCGTGATGTTACCGTCTCTTCTTTGTGGTCCCGGAGGAGTTTAGGACCTCTAAATCTGGTTCAGTTCTAGACAACCCCTAAGGTGTTTAAAAAGGGGAAAAATCTAGGCGACAAACAAAGAACAGTTAGGACCAGCAGATAAGTGAAAGAAACAGTTAAGAGGCTCATGTTTACCTCCACATGTAATGCAAATAAACAGTATGTCTAAAACACAAATACATGTAGTTTTTATTAGAGAAAGAATCCTAAGACAGGATGTCTAGGTGAACGTTAATACACAGAATAGGCAACACTTGTTCAAGACTCAATGGCAGGGTCCTAATAGTTTGCCTACTATTTTAGACTTGTGAAACTTAGCAGTAAACAATCAGAACGGGTAGTTTTTCAGTTTATACAGGGATTAATTACCTAATGTTTTCCTAGGCATGGGACTGTGCATAATAACAATTATAAGTTATTTAAACAATTTTGAAGTTATTTAACCAATAAACATGCTATTCTAGGTGACACAGATCTTAAAAAAGGAATTTTGTACCAGTTTTATGTCCAGAAACATGACATCTTCATATGAGACTATTTTTATACCTTTTCAGGGATCAACGACTTATTGTAATTAGACTAGGCATATCTAAATGGATGTAAACAGGGTTCCTAGAGCATGGTATCTAAATGCATGTAGGAGTGACATATTTTTTGTTAAAGTTATTTATTAACCTAATAACAGGATTTCTAAGCGAATGTACTTATACAAAACTAAATCATGGATATGATATATGATATGGTGAAACAATAAATGTGAAGCCCTAAGAACAGGATCGAACAGATCTTACTCTCAATGGAGTCATTTCGATATGACCTAGGAACTTACAGAATACCGAACTTGGATAATCGGTAGAAGAATGATTGGCTAGATCATTTGCTTCACTGCGTATTGAGCATGATTTTGGATGCAAATGAACAAATTTGTCTTAAGGCATGGTTTCTAATGCAAATTCACAGAATATAAGCCCTACAAACCATACATCTACCCTCCCATTTTTCACTAGCCTCCCCAATATCTGTTTACAAATAATTATTACAGACCATTGGCTGAATGAATTACATAAATGAAAAGGAAATTAAACTATAGGGAGCCTGAAGCAGGCCCAAAGAAAACCCGAGGATACCAGGCCTTCAGTAATCTCAAAACGCCAAGTATTTCATAGCCATATTTATATCCAGGTGTGTTAGAGTTCCCTAAGGACCTCAAGGATCCCGGGCAGTGCTCACACCTAGACTTTTCATAACAGGGATTGAGTAAGTGCAGTGTAGAAGATCCAGCCCCAGTGTTCCATTGTTCAGAGGGATCTCAAAATGATCCCAAGACAGTCACACACTGGAGGGGCAGAACCTAGGTACTTAAGAGTAAAGTTAGAGTGCTTGACATAGTTTTGAAAAGGTTTTTGATAAGAAAATAGCACTGGAGTGATTCAATGAGTAAGGGAGTTTTCAAATAAGGATTTATCAGTAGTAAAACAGTTTGAAAATAATGTAAACCTTTGAAAAGAAAAGAGCAGCAAGCAGCTTGATTGGCTACAGAACAAACGAGTCCAGCACTACTAACAACAAAGTTCACACATGGGTATTGGGAATTGGGGACACATAGTGAAACACATAGCAACAGGAGCACAGAAGCTTCTAAAGAGTTCATAGGATTAAGGAGTTAGTCATACAACTAATAGTACATACATAGGGCATGGATTTCAGAACAGACATATGGGAACATAGTCATGCTAGACAAACTTAAACACAGGATCAAAGTTACTTAGAGATATTAGATAACATAGCAAAGCAGATTAATACCAGAAGCTAAGTAAACAGATAGACAAACCATCAAACATGCTGACATGCATGGAATAAAGTCAGGTTGAGGCATGCTAGAGAGGCAATAGGCAGGTCCAAAGACATGCTAATCAGAATTCATACAAACTAGTAATTAAACAGGGTAGTCCAGGCATGCTAGGTGAAATAATGAGTTAAACATGCTAGTTACACATTGAACAATAAGATGTTAAGCAGGAACAAAACTAGAAATCATTGAACTAAAGTAGTAACACATAGAGTTTTGGACTGGAAATTGAATCAGGACATACCATTTAAAAAGAGTAAACACAGAGTTTAGATCAGGTGTAGTGCAATAACTAACCTTGGATTACAGCCGGCTAGTTTAGTAACAGTAGCAAGTAACAAGAAAGAGCGGAGAGCTTTTAAGTGTAAGAGAGAATTATTGAACTAGTGTCCGTGTCTGTTGGCGAGAATAAATGAGAGTATATATAATAGTTGAGAGCAAAGTAGAATAAGGTAAAGGAAATCAATCATCAACAATTAAGGAGGCCACAGAATCATTCAGGCAAAAAATCAGCAATTCTTCCCTTAATTAAGGGAGTAATTAACCAACGGTAAAAAGCAGAACATTTAAGGGGGAAAATCAAGTAGAACTTAGGTACAAAGTAGGCAACTAGGGGCAAGTACACAAGGGTTCAATTAAGGAAATAACTAGTAATAATCAATAAATAACACGGTTAATCAAAGAATAAGGTAAGAAATAATTAAAGCAGCAAAAATATGGAAATAATTAAGAAAATCAGCACATAGGTATCATCACGGCAAATCAGTGAATCAAGGACTCAAAATAATACTGATTTTAAGGAGAATAATATAAGTTTTCCATGAATGACAGATAGTCTAAGTATAACACATAAAATCAGTCAAGATTTGAATCCGAAACCCTAATAGAAGCACATTAGGTTAAAATCACAAGCCGTTCAGACTAAATGAAGGAGAAATCATACGAATCAATGTACGGAACAAAGATATGTATCAAATAACACGGATCGACTCAGAATCCAAACATAATGTTAAAAAATTAGGGGTTTCAATATAAACTAGTTAGGGTTGAGGAATAACTCAACATAATCGATTAAAACACATGAGAATCAGAGAATAAGCACTAGAAATCAGAAAATGTTTTGAATAAGATTTTCAAGGAAACCCTAGTTAGGAAGAAATGAAAAGACACTTGAAAATCAGAAGGTTTTTCATAAAAACAAGCAAAAACAGTTCGATCCATTTCAGATCTGTACATATCTTAGAATTTTAAGGAACGAGATTAGGGTTTTGTAAAAATAGGGCAGAGATGAAGACATCGGCTTAGAAACCGATAGGTTTAGGCAAAAATAGAAAGATCTTACTGGATATCGAGCCATGAAGACCTGAGACGGGCCAGGATGGGATCAAAGTCATAAGTGGACTGGCCCTGGTCCCTTTAGGACCTCAGAGACAGCAAAACCCGACGTAGGAGAGCCATGAGAGGCCTGAGGGTGGTGAGAATCCACCATGGTTGACGGCGGATGAGTGACGGCGAGGGGGGAATTAGGGTTAGGGTCTGAGAGAACTCGAGAGAGAAGGGGGTGAGTGACGGCGGAGTGAAAGAGAGAAATAAGGGGTTTGGGAGGGGGTAGTTTAGGTTAATTAAGAAAATAATTAATCTGGGCTGTTGATAAAAAATGATCAACTGGTAGGATTCAGCAAGAATTGGGTCGGGTTAGGTAGGGGTTTGGGCCTGGTTATATTGGGCCGGTCTATAAGGTATTTGGGCTAGCTAATTTAGGCTGTAATTGAAATAATAAATGGCTATTTGTTAAATACTCCAAATAAATTAATTAAACTAATTTGTAAAATAATTACTAATTATAAAAATGAGTTTCATGCATAGATATGATTTAAAAATGGTTATTTAGCATTTAAAAATACAAAAGACTAATTTCAGGTAAAAATAATACAAAAATATTATATATGGGCTATAATTGCAAAGTTATTGCAATTGTAGCCAAAAAGTGCCAAACTGGCTATTTGTGGAATAATTTGGACTTAATAGGACCATAAATAATAAATTAAATCAAGAGATATTTTTGAAATCATTTGTGATGCAATATTGTAATTATTTATTAGAAATAAAGTACTGGACAAATTAATAAAAAGTGTGAAACAATTGTGGAAAAATATCAATTGATGCTAATGCATGATTTTGAAGGTATATATGCAATTTAAAATTATTTTAGGAAAATTGGGTATCAACAACGTAGGGTCGCCGAGTCGGAGGTGGACGATGTGGACCAACCTCGTGCTGAGGAGACCATAAAGGAGGGTTCAGGTGCAGTCCCCGAGCCTCAAATTGGACATGGTACAGTCCGTGCCGGTGAATCCTCGGCTGGCGAGTTCGAAGGGCCTGAATCTAAAACTTTTAGGGGTCGAGAAGAAGCCTCGATAGAAATTGATGCCTTGGGCGGCTTTGAATCGGGCCCCTCATTTTCTCCAGGGGAAATAAGGGATGCCCAGGACAGGGGCGCTGCCGATGTGGGGACCTCTCAGGGAGAGGATGATACATTCAAGCACTACTTCATCGGTGTCGAGGAGGACACGAATCTCGATTCCCTCGTCGTTATCGAGGATACTGAGAGGCTTCAGAAGCAGGTGATATTCTTAACCTGCCATTTGTGCTTCATATTTTTACCCTCGCTTTTCTAACTTCTCTGCTTTGTTGCAGGTCATGAAGTTGTATGGCCAAGCCTTCTCTAAGCTACATGATAATCTTACTTTCTGTGAGGAGGAGCTCGAGAAGCTCACATCGGAGCTGAATGAATCGAACACTTCCTCTGACCGAAAGGAAGAGGAACTAAATGAGCTTCGAGCAAGTCTGGAAGGAGTGCACCAGGAATAGACCAGCTTCGCCGAGCAGGTAACATGGAACCCATGAGTTCATCTTCTAGTTCTTATAACTTGATGCTCATTATATTGATTCGCCTTTGCAGATTGAGCAAAAGAATGCCCTGGTGGGGCAACTTCAGGAGGATGTCTCATCCAAGGAAGCTAAGATCCTCGAGCTAAAGCGGCAGAATAATGCCGTGGCCTTGGAGAGAGATATACTTCGGGGAGAGTTGACCTCGACCCGAGGTCTTCTTCGAAATGCTCAGGAGGAGGCTGCTGCATTATCTGCGTCCAAGTCTGAGGCCGATGAGTATGTAGCCTCGTATAAAAGAGATGTCGCTTCCCCCAACGGTTGGGCTAGGGAGATATCCGAGAAGGCCAAGCTGAAACTGGCTCGGGCCATTGCTAATGCTCGTTCACAAGCTAGGAGGAAGTCTCTCGAAGAAGCAAGCGCCATAAGTGCCGATCTCACTGCTGAGATTGAGAAAGCCAAGACTTTAGAAGAAGAATCAGCACTTTCAACTTCTTCGGACGAGGGCTTGGGTAGCGATTCAGACAGCAGTGAAGAATAGACTTGCCCGTCATTTCTTCTTCTTTTTTTCTTTTTTTTTGTATATGGGCTCCTCGGGGGAGCTTTGTAAAGACACCTTTTGTAAATGTATTTTTTGTGAATGCAAAAGACTCCTTCGTTACATGTCTTCTCATTTTTCCTTTTGTGTTCATGCAAGGGTTATTCTTCGATTTTGAACTTAGCTCTTCAGAGCTCATGCTTGTAATAATAGAGATCCTCGAGATCGGGCACCATCTCAAGGCTAGACCGACTTGGGGATCTCGATAGCTCTTTTAGAGCCTATACTTGTAATAACCGAGATTCTCTAGATCGCGCACCATCTCGAGGCTAGATAGATAGCTCTCTTAGAGCCCATATTAGTAGTAACAGAGATCCTTGAGATCGGGCACCATCTCGAGGCTAGGTTGATATCTATAGATCTTCATAGCTCACAATTATAGTAATAGAGATCCCCGAAATGGGGCACCATATCGAGGCTAGATTGACACCGGGATCTTGATCCCTTGAACGTTGTATGATAGCGTCATTCATATGACATGACCGTGAAGTGACCAAGGTGGTCCCGCCGGTACACTTCCCCAAAAGTGATAATGGCCTAGTCAGAATTAATTGGCCTTTAGAGTAGGCGAATAGTCGCCTCTTGCTCTATATATGAACTTGCTTTCCTCTCATTTGAGGACTTTACTATTTTGAGCAACTATCCCTTTTATAGAGATTTTCTTCCTTGCATCAGTTCTTCCATCATTTTAATTCAAAGCTTTCGCTTAAGTTTTCATCTCCTTCTTCTTATTTCACCATAATTATGGTTGTCGTGCCCAAATCCGTTCATCAAGAAGAGGATAGTTCTGCCTCTGCTTCCCCCTCAGTCGGTGGTACACCACCAGCGTCCATGAGCTAGCCTCGAGATGCTTTGTCTCGAGGAGGGACTTTACGTTAGAGAGACCTCCCAATGTTCAGGGCATCGGGAGCATGCATCGAGGTTCATCCCATCAATAGGAAAGAAACACCTCGAGATAGTGAGGAGAGACTGCGGATGGGGAGAAAAGGTGGTACTGCAGGTACCTTTCCTGGAAGAGAACATCATGGATCATGTAGAGGGGTTTTTGAACGTATACACGTACCCCTTTACATTGGGCCCTCTCGATAGAGTCGTGCTCGAGTTTTGTAGAATATATCGGGTTACCCTGGCACAGGTTCACTCGTCATTTTGGAGGATAGTGCTGATGATAAGGTTCTTTGCGGAGAGAGTCGGGCTCGAGTTCACCCTCATCCATCTCATCCGGTTGCATTGACCCTTGCATTACCGAGGCCTGATAACTTTACGACGTCGATCCATCAGGACCTTTGTTGCTAGCGATGAAGAATATGGGGATCGAGGGTGGATGAGTCAATTGTCCGAGTATGAAATGTCGATATTATCCCCGCAGAGTTCCTGCCATTTCCTAAGAAATGGAATTTCACACGTAAGTCCGAATATATAGCCTTGCCTTTAATATCAGGATTATGCCTTTTTAAGGTCTTAAAAATTGGACAAGCCTTACTTGAGGTCTTACAAATTTGTTCATGCCTTACTTGAGGTCTTACAGTTTTGATATTGCTTATTGGAGATCTTATAATTCATGCCTTTCTTGAGGTCTTATAGGTTTGTTATCGCCTCATAGAGGTCTTACATTGTTGATAATGCCTCATGGAGGTCTTACATTGTTGGTAATGCCTCATGGAGGTCTTACATTGTTGGTAATGCCTCATGGAGGCCTTACATTGTTGGTAATGCCTCATGGAGGCCTTACATTGTTGGTAATGCCTCATGGAGGTCTTACATTTTTTAGCATGCCCGAAGGTCTTACAGATTTAGTGTTGCCACACGGAGGGCTTATATTGATGATATTTCTTCATGGAGGACTTTTTGGGCTCGAGGCTGCCCGCTTGGGGTCTTATGGCCTTGAGTTCTTGATAGCTCGATAGGGTGACAATCGATGACAGTCCCCGAGACATCGAAAGCTTTTTGGCTCTAGAGGCGTTCCTTGTAAACTTGATGCTACCTTATTGAGGGCTTATGAGCTTGAAGTTTCCAGCCCTGAGGTCTTACGACTTCAAGTTTTTGATGTCAGTCCCCGTGTGTTCGGGAAATTTATGGCCCTGGAGCCGTTTCTTGTGAAAATGGAGAACTTCTGTGAAGCGCAGATCGTTTTGATGGTAAAAGATACTCCTTTGATTACTTGGTACAAGTATACATGTTTTCACCATCGAGGGTTCGATTATTCTATGCGGACACGGTTCATTTGACCGTTTGGCCCGATACATCATTTTCCTATCGAGATCCTCTTTGGCTTATTTCGATTTCTCTGAGGAGGTAATATCCCGTGGGGGGGGGGGGGGGGG
>ML273252.1:65279-93701 GCA_005239495.1 Nicotiana undulata
TTTTTTTTAACCCATCGGTATTTGTAAAAGAGAAAGTGAATTCCCGGGGGGGGGGGGGGGGAGGGAGGGATGCCCCCCAGTATTCGAGGTTGATTGAAGAGAAGCCTTGAATACTTGTTGAGTTCTCCTTAGGTAAATAAAATCCGATCTAAGGGGAAAAAAGCGCAATGCATGCTTTAAAACCTGAGGTCTTCAAGCTGGAAGGTGCTTCGATTTTTCTAATCGGACACCTGCACATAGGTTAGTGTAAAATGTAAATGAAAAGGGAGAGGGTTATACCTTAGAAGTGATGGTGTTTGAGCCTCGATATGCTTCAAATGCTTGCTTCTAGGACGCGGTACGGTCCTTCGCACATTCATTAGGGTGTAGCCGAGAATGTAGCTTGTGATTTCTACTTGGCTGTTTGCTTTTCGTTTGGATCCTTCAATGTAGAAGGTGTCAATGTCGGTGCCACATCGTGCACCACCAACATCTCTCTCACTGCATGCTACTCCTCGTATACCATTTTTATTCCATCCTTCGTTGGAAACTTCATCATTTGATGAAGGGTTGATGGTATTGCTCTCATGCAATGTATCCATGGCCTTCCGAGCAAGGCATTGTACCTCATGTCCCCTTCGATGACATGAAACTTGGTATCTTGGGTTGTACCGGCCACGTTGACCGGGAGGATGATTTCCTCTTTTGTTGTTTCGCTCACCATGTTGAATCTGTTGAGGACTCGAGAGGCGGGCACTATCCGGTCGAGCAGTCCGAGCTGCTCCACCACCCTCGACCTGATTATGTTGGCCGAGCTACCTGGATCCACGAGCACACGTTTAATTTATAACTTACTTACAAGAAAAGAAATTACCAATGCGTCGTTATGAGGTTGAGACAGGGTCTCGATGTCCTCTTCGCTGAATGTGAGAGCGTCCTCAGGTATGTAACCTCGAGTTCGCTTTTCCCTGGTGATGGATATTTTTATTCGTTTGACAACGGGTACATATGGGACGTCGATTCCTCCAATGATCATGTGGATGACGTGTCTTGGTTCTTCTATTTCATTTTTCCTGTTCGCCTCTCTTTCCCGGAATTGGATTTTAGCTCGGTCATTGAGGAACTCTCGGAGGTGTCCTCTACTGAGCAATCGGGATACTTCTTCTTGGAACTGTCTGCAATCTTCGATCCTATGACCATGTGTGTTGTGAATTCACACATCAAGTTTTGGTTCCTTTGCGAAGGGTCCGATAGTATGGGCTTTGGCCACCTGGTATCTTTGATTTTACCTATGGCCAATACGATGTCTGAAACATCAACGTTGAAGTTGTATTCTGATAATCGGGGTGCCTCCACCGGTCCTGAGTGTCTGTCGAAACCGGCTTTGCTTATGAGTCCCCGAGAATTATGAACTCGATCTACCCTCCGGTCATTTCGAGGTATGTTGCACCTTGGGGCGTTTCTTCGATCTTCAGTGTATGGTTGGTAGCTTTCCTTGTTTGGACTTGGTTCCTTTGCTAGGAGCCTGTTAGGATATACTATGCGCAAAGGGGCTCCGAGTTGGTCGTCCTCGACCCTAATCTTTGATTGATACCGGTTGTGGTTATCCGCCCAAGTCACGGCGGGATATTCAACCAAGTTCTTCTTTAGCTGCTTCGAAGCTATCGAGCGCCGCTCGTTCAAACCTTGGGTGAAGTCCTGTACTGCCCAATCATCGGAGAGTGGCGGTAATTCCATTCTCTCCATTTGAAAGCGAGATACAAACTCCCGTAGCATCTCCTTTTCTCTCTGTTTGATTTTGAAGACGTCGAATATCCTTGTAGCAACCTTGATGGCACCGGCGTGTGCCTTTATAAAAGAATCTGCCAGCATGGAAAATGAGTCTATTGAATTCGGGGATAGGTTGTGATACCACATCATGTCCCCCTTTGAAAGTGTTTCTCCAAATATTTTCAACAGGACGGACTCAATCTCGTCGTCCTTCAGGTCATTTCCTTTTACAACACAAGTGTAAGCAGTGATGTGTTGGTTGGGGTCTGAGGTCCTGTTGTACTTCGGGAGATCGGGCATTCTGAATTTCTTCGGGATGGGTTTTGGAGAAGCACTTGGTGGGAATGGATTTTGCACGAATTTCTTTGAATCTACACCCTTCAGAATTGGGGGTGCACCCGGGATCTGGTCGACCCTCGAGTTGTAGGTCTCCATCTTTTTGTCGTTAGCTTCTATCTTCTTTTCGCCGGATTCAATCCCCATCGTGAGGTCCTCGAGCATCTTCATAATAGCTGGGTCGGCTGTTGACCCGTTGTTGCTCGACCTCTCTAGTGCATGTTTGACTCGAGGAGCCATTTCTGGTACTGCTGTGCTTGGAGTTTTTTGATGGCTTTGCAGCTGAGCAATCGCCAATTGTTGTGCCTGCAACATTTCAAAAATGATGTGAAGGCTAACCTCTCTTTCCTCCCGAGCTGGAGTTTTTTGAGCTTCCTGTAGGTTTTCTCGGCATACGTTCCCGTCAGTGTGGGATCTTGTATCGACATAATGGGCGTTTCGAGAGCCCATGCCCACGGGGATTGGCTCTGGTGCGTCCTCAGGGTTTTGCAGTGGTACACCGGCACCTGAAACAACTACACCATTCTCTCCATGATCCTCAGGACTGTTGTTTTCATGTGCGTTCACTGAGTTAGAAATTTTGACATGAAATCAAAGATTCTTGGACAAGAAAAAGTGTGAAGAATAACTTGTGTTTTTCAGTAAACCAGCACTAAAACAATCACTATTATTTTTAGTGCCACGGTGGGCGCCAAACTGTTTACGTGATTTATTTTAATATTAGTTGTTAGGTAATTGATGCTTAGTGTGAATTGGGAAAATGATATAAGAACAAAAGATAATGGGTTAAGCAAACCGAGCAGTGACGAGACTGGAGTCTCGAGCTAGCCTAAGTTGGGCCTCGAGGTCGAGCTAATGTGCTTGACTGGGGATGGTCGATGAAGAACTAACAGTTCTAAGGGCCTCGAAGATGGCTCTTTATGATCAATGAGGAGTAATAAATGAAGAACAATAAATGAACTACAATAAATGTAAGCAATGAATCAATAGAGACACAATGAAGTATGTTTGAGTTAAAGAGTAGAGAATGTTCTTGTTCTTGTATTGAATATCATATGTGTTACAAAATGACAAGGGTCCCCTTTATATAGGAGGGGAAATCCCAACATAGTACATGTGCATTTATTACAAAGATATGCAGCTGGTACAACTATTTGATGTTACGGTACGAACTTGTAATATTCTTGTAGACCTGGTCAGCTCTAACCACGTGCCTTTTGGGAATTTCCCGCTTGTCCATGATAGCCACCGATTTGAACTGCCCCGAGGTCGAGCATAGGGAACCCTAGGGATCGAACCTCGAATTGTGTCTCGAGCCTTCTAAAGACGGGCCAGGCAACATCACAATGATCATAAAATTGGACTCTCCGATTTTAGCCGTATATAAGATGTTCCTCACTTAGTGCTGATTAGGTTGAGGGGTATCTACCCTTATGCTCCTATCAGGGTCATGAGACAGGCCGGTAGAAAACAAGTCATACCACGAGTTTCCAATATGGTTTACTAGAAAGCAGACTTTTAGGGTGATTCCATTCCATTCAAGTGTGAGGCACAACACATGTGGCATCTGAAGATCATTGTGGAAAAGGATACCATCAAACCAGATCGGTTTCACACTAGACATGTGTAATTCTACCTATCATGGTTGGATGATAACATAGCGGGAGAAGTCAATCCAGGGATTGATCGAGGAAACAGGGTCATAGACGACGCTGCTAAAGAACAAGTAAAATACAAGAGGTTGCGCAAGAGAATCTTTGAGTATGAGGTCGGACATTTGGAACAACACAAGGTGTACATGGAATCAATCAATCAATAAATGGAGATGAATTTCTACAGAATCAACAAAGAGGTTGGAGTATTTAGAGTAGGTTCTGATGGAGCTTGAAGGGAAGATGAGGAAAAGGATCGTGGAGTGTCAAAATGCAGAGGGGAAACGAAGGAGGACACCTAGCAAGGGCGTATCTTCTGCTGGACATATGCGACTTGGGGAATCTGATCGATGGGGCTAAGAAGGCCAAGCTTGGAGAAGGTCCCTCCAGGACCAAGTAGATTAGAATTGTTGTTTACTTATTTTTCTAGAGGCGTTTTAGAACTTGATTGTAATAAGGCAAATGCCACTAGTAACTCCTTTTGATTATTGTTTTAGAGGTTTGATCTATTTATTACATTAATGAAATGAGGCAATTGTCGGCACTAAGTTTCTCCAAATCTGTGTGTCACTAGGCGTACCTCGGGCACAATGAGTCTCACAAATTAGGACGCGAATTTATAATTCTGCAATACATGTTTAAAATCGCAAATATCCTTTCCAAATTCCCTACTGACTTGTTTACCTTTTTGTTTTGATTATTCCCACCCCCTAAGGTTGGTTCGTGCATACTGGCATCATCAGCATATCATACCAGATCCATAGGTCCTCCACCTCCTCCTCCTCCTCCAAGTGATCCTAAAAGTAAGGGAAAAACTAAGATGGATGACATGAGCGGCATCAAGAAAGACAATGTTACGCATCAAGAAAATGTTGAAACCTCACATGGTCGGAGTACTCCGGTGCAGAATGATTTGGTTCTACGGTTGGAGCAGAAAATATTGGAGTTACAAGGGGAACTTGAGCAGGTCCGCAACTTGGAAAACCTCTCCCTCACCTTAAACGTTCTAGATATCAACCAACAGAATGCCCAAAACCCAACACCTCCTCAAAACACACCAAACCAACACCCACAAAATCCTCCCGCACCTCATCAATACGCAACACCTCCCCAAAATCCTAATCCTCTACCAGTACCAACTCCTCCTCAGCACCAACATCATCCAACTCAGTATCCACAAACTACCACCTACCATAATCCTCAAAATACACCACAACCCACCCCGATCCGCATAACTCAACCAATGATCACCACTACACCCAAATCCCCAGTATCCATCAAAGTAACCCCATATACGTAGAAACCCTACCTCACCCTACTCAATAAAACCCGTACACACCAGAATCCACCGAGAAGGACCTGCTCATCAAGAATATGACATAGGAACTTAAGAAGCTCACAAGTCGAGTCCAAGGTGTCGAAGAGGGTAAAGGCATTGAGGGTTTGAACTATGAAGATCTGTGTATTCAGCCGGACATAGAAATGCCGGAGGGTTACAAACCTCCCAAGTTCGAAATGTTTGACAGAACGGGTAACCCAAAGGTGCATCTAAGGACATACTGTGACAAGCTCGTAGGAGTGGGAAAAGATGAAAGGATTCACATGAAATTATTCATTAGGAGCCTCACTGGAGACGCCTTATCTTGGTACATCAGTCAAAATCCGAAGAAGTGGGTTAGCTGGGTAAGCATGGCATCGGATTTCATGGATCGGTTCAGGTTTAATACGGAGAATGCACTAGATGTATTCTATATCCAAACTATCAAGAAGAAGCCAATAGAGACTTTCCACGAGTATGCTACTCGGTGGAGATCGGATGCTGCGAAAGTAAGACCGGCATTGGAAGAAGAGAAGATGAACAAATTCTTTGTTCGGGCCCAGGATCCACAATACTACGAAAGGTTAATGGTTATCGAAAATAACAAATTCTCCGATATCATCAAATTGGGGAAATGATTGAAGAAGGAATTAAGAGAAGAATGATAACTAATTTCGAGGCACTCCAGGATACGAACAAAGCTTTGCAGTTAGGGGGTATATCCAAAAAGAAGGAAGTAGGGGCCGTGATGGTGGCCCAAGGTCCAAAATATCCTCTTACATATCAAACACCTCCACCCACATGTCAGCCTTCACCTCCCAGATATCCGCAACCCCCCACCGCCTACCATACTTCTAACACCCAGCCAACATATTACCACTCACCGCCAGCCTGCCAAAACTATCAGAAACCTAGACCAAACTTTGACCGCAGGCCGCCAGACAATATACTCCTATTGCTGAACCTATTGATCAATTATACGTGAGGCTGAAAGCTGCTGGTTATGTCACTCTTATTCGCGATGTTGCCATGGGAAACTCCTCACAATAAGTCAATCCAAATAAAACATGTGCCTACCACTCCAGCATGAAGGGTCATCCCATTGATGAATGCCGCACTCTAAAAGACAAGATCTAGGCACTAATTGATACCAAGGTCATACAAGAAAAGGAGGCTACACCTAACATCCACAATAATCCCCTCCCGGATCACAGGGGCGAGGGGTGAATCTGATAGAGACTGACAAAGAATGGGAACCAGAAGGGTGAATTGGGCTTATTCGAGAAGGGGATGACCCTAAGAAGCTTGCGGTCACTCGTACTCCTATTGTGGTACAGATACAACCACCAGTCGAAGATGAAGTGGCCGCACCAACCCCGTTCGAGGTGGAAGTAACAACACCTGCAGCTACACAAGCTCCGTTTGAAGTAGAAGTAACCACACCTTTCACTGTGACAGTAGCACCCGCACCATCCTTTAATTCCAAAGTCGTACCCTGGGACTATGTTGCAGAAGCCAAGAAAAAAGGAAAAGCAAA
The DNA here is from genome assembly GCA_005239495.1 of Nicotiana undulata. Lineage (NCBI taxonomy): Eukaryota > Viridiplantae > Streptophyta > Magnoliopsida > Solanales > Solanaceae > Nicotiana > Nicotiana undulata. Next base: position 71,872 of record ML273252.1, read on the forward strand.
AAATGGAAGAAGCTGGTGCCGCACAAGGGATGACCAGGACTCGTAGAGTTTACACACTGGAGCATCTAGGGGAACAAGTAAAGAAGCTGCTTCCAAGCAACCCATCATTGAAACTGGCTCGGATGATCTTTGGAGAAAGGTGCAGGCAAGGGAATATTCTGGAGTGGACCATGTGAACAAAACCCCTGCCCAGATATCCATTCTATCATTACTGCAGAACTCTGATGATGGTATTGAACGAAGCTTACGTGCCCAACAATATTATCAGTGGGGAAATGGCTAAAAGATAGGACAAGTGCTGGAGAGCCACAATATCACTTTCCATGAAAACGGATTTCCACCAGAATGATTGAGCCACAACAGGGCGCTACATATAACGGTACAGTGCGAAGATAAATTCATTGCCAGAGTTTTGATAGATGGAGGTTCCAGTCTCAACATCTGTCCACTGACGACTCTGAAAATATTGGGCAAAGGATTGCATGAAATACGGGTAGGTACTATGATCGTAAAATCATTCGACGGATCTCAAAAGGCTACGATCGGAGAAACCAATCTTTGCTTACAAATGGTCCCGGCTTGGTTTGATGTCGAATTCCAAGTACTCGGCATATCCGCCTCATACAATTTATTGCTGGGAATACCTTGGATACATGACGCTGGGGTTGTGGCTTCCACTTTACACCAGGCTATAAAGTTCGAATGGAACCATCACGAGGTGATCATCTATGGAGACGGGAGTAATCCCATTTATACCAATCAAATTGTTCCGGTCGTGGAAAATATAAGGAAATTGGGTAGAGAGACTTATCATCGCATCGGGCGCGTCAATGCAATTAAGAAAGATAAGTGGTGGAGCAGCAAAATAGAAAGCATACTAGCATGGGCAGGGTAAGAACCCGATAAAGGGCTCAAGAAGAATCTCCAAGGTATTGCCAAATCGATACAACTAAAACGTCATGGCACGACCTTTGGATTGGGATATCAGTACACCTATCATGTGTATCAAAATTGGTCTCCACCATGGTGCGGTCCTTACTACTTTCTTGAACAACCAATATCGCATCTGAGCCAATCCTTCCCTCAGGCTGATATGGTATGGGGATCCGAAGAGGATGAAGTGTTAGCTGGTTTGAGGAATTTATTTCTAGAAGAAAAAGACATGGATTGCAGTGTAAAAGTTGAGGAGGAGGAAGAAGGCCTCGTCATCCAGATAGTGGAGAAAGGAGCCATCCTCAAAAATTGGAAAGCCACGCCATCAAGGGCCTGACGAGTCCCGGGGTAGCCTGGCTGCTAGCGTCATTTATTTTTGAAAACAATTCTTCTTGAGCATTTTGTTTTAAAATATTTTTAGTATTTCCTTTTGAATAACATTGTTTAAGTTATTAAAAATCACTTTGTTTTACTTTAATATTTATCAATGGCTTGATGTTTTATTATTACTATCTTTTATATCTTTCTCTCTACAACATTACTATTTCTTATCTTGATGAACCAATGACTGTGACATGTAATGAGACAACGCAACATAAGGACAATGGCTCAGAAGAGATAGAAGAAGATGTGATACCTGAGGAAATTATGAGAGAAGTTGAGAATTTTGAGAATAAGCCTAAGTACAATCTGAACGAAACTGAGAAAGTCAACTTGGGAGGTTCCGAAACAGTCAAAGAAACTCACATAAGCATTCACTTGTCACCATCAGAGAAGGAAGAGTACACTCATTTCCTGAGAGAGTATAAAGACATATTCGCATGGTCGTATGATGATATGACCGGATTGAACACATCCATAGTAGCTCATAAGCTACCTACCAATCCGATGTGTCCACCAGTAAAGCAGAAACTCAGGAAGTTCAAGTCAGACATGAGTCTAAGAATCAAGGAAGAAGTCACCAAGAAAATCAAAGCTAAGGTCCTCTGGGTAGTTGAATATCCAACTTGGTTGGCCAACATTGTGCCGGTTTCGAAGAAAGACGGAAGGCCAGGGGGTGTGTAAACTATCGGGATTTAAACAGAGCAAGTCCCAAAGATGATTTCCAACCAAATATACACATACTAATCGACAGTTGCGCCAAGCATGAACTCCAATCCTTTGTTGATTGCTTCGCGGGTTATCATCAGATTTGGATGGACGAAGAAGATGCCAAGAAAATAGCTTCTCACGCCACGGGGAGTGTACTATTACAAAATGATATCGTTTGGTTTAAAGAATGCTGGGTTCACCTACATGAGGGCCATGGAAACTATTTTCCATGAAATGATACATAAGGAGATAGAAGTATATGTGGACGACGTCATCATCAAATCCAAGAAGGCTGCAGATCATATAACAGATTTGAGAAAGTTTTTTGATCGGTTGCGAAGGTATAATCTGAAACTGAATCCCGCAAAATGTGCCTTTGGAGTTCCTGCCGGAAAATTGTTAGGGTTCATCGTCAGCCGCCCAGGAATTGAGTTAGACCTATCAAAGGTCAAGGCTATCCAGGACTTACCACCGCCAAAGAACAAGAAGGACATGATGAGTTTCCTGGGACGTCTCAACTATATCAGCTATTTCATTGCATAATCAACTGTAATATGTGAGCCGATTTTCAAAATGCTGAAGAAGGATGCCGCAACCAGTTGGACTGAAGATGGCCCAAGAGCTTTTGACAAAATAAAAGACTACTTGTCCACACCACCATTCCTAGTCCTTCTAGAGCCTGGTAGACCACTGCTACTCTACCTTTCCGTACTAAATGGGGCTTTTGGTTGTGTCTTAGGACAACATGACGAGACAGGAAGGAAAGAACATGCCATATATTATCTAAGAAAAAAGTGCACACCCTACGAAGCACGGTATTCTCTGCTGGCGCACTTGCTGTGCTCTGACATGGATAGCCCAGAAATGAAGGCACTACTTCTGTGCTTACACCACATATCTCATATCAAGGATGGATCCTTTGAAGTATATCTTCCAGAAGCCTATGCCTACAGGAAAGCTGGCCAAATGGAAAATATTGTTGAGTGAATTTGACATCATCTATGTAACTCAGTAGGTGGTTAAGGGACATGCATTAGCATATCATCTTGCATAAAATACTGTAGGAGGAAAATACGAACCACTGAAAACGTATTTTCCTGATGAAGAAGTGTCAGTCATAGGATAGAATATTGCTGAAGCCTACAACGGGTGGAGAATGTTCTTCGACAGAGCTGCAAATTTCAAAGGAGTCGGTATTGGAGCCATTTTGGTGTCAGAAACCGGTCAACATTACCCAGTGTCCGCAAAACTCAGGTTTCCATGCACCAATAATATGGCGGAGTATGAAGCCTGCATATTAGGACTCAATTTGGTTGTCGACATGAATATCCAAGAATTGCTGGAGATTGGTGATTCAGACCTGCTGGTACACCAGGTACAAGGGGAATGGGCTACAAAAAAACACAAAGATACTACCATATCTGCATCACGTACAAGAGATGAAGAAGAGATTCACGAAGATAGAGTACCGGCATGTCCCCAAAATTCAAAATGAGTTCGCAGATGCACTGGCCGCTTTGTCTTCCATGATACGACACCCGGACAACAATTTCATTGATCCCATTCCGGTAAGGATCCATAATCAGCCGGCTTACTGTGCCCATGGTGAAGAAGAAACAGATGGAAATCAATGGTTCCATGATATCAGGGAATATTTGGCAAAAGGAGAATATCCAGAGCATGCAAATCATACCCAGAAACACACCCTTAGAAGATTGTCTAACCATTTCTTCCATAGTGGAGGAATTCTGTACAGAAGAACACCAGATCTAGGGCTATTACGGTGTGTCGACGCCAACGAAGCCTCCAAACTGCTTGAAGAGATACATGCTGGAACGTGCGACCCACATATGAACAGTTTCATCCTAGCCAAGAAGATACTTAGAGTTGGATACTTTTGGATGACTATGGAAATAGACTGCATCTGATATGTCTAGAAATGTCATCATTGCCAGATACACGCAGATATGATACGGGTACCTCTAAACGAACTCAATGCCACAAGTGCACCTTGCCCTTTTGCCGCCTGGGGAATGGATGTCATTGGACCAATCGAGCCCGCCGCTTCAAACGGGCACATGTTCATTCTAGTGGCCATAGACTACTTCAGAAAGTGGGTTGAAACTGCATCTTACAAAGCTTAACCAAGAACGTCGTCGCAGATTTTGTCAGGGATCGTATTGTTTGCCGATTTGGGGTTCCCGAATCCATCATCACTCACAATACCGCCAATCTCAACAGTGACCTAATGAAAGCTATGTGCGAGACCTTCAAAATCAAGCACAAAAACACTACAACATACCGGCCCCAAATAAATAGAGTTGTGGAGGCCGCCAACAAGAACATTAAAAAGATACTAAGGAAGATGGTAGAGAATCACAAGCAGTGGCACGAGAAGTTACCATTTTCCTTATTGGGATACCGTACCACAGTCCGTACGTCGACCAGAGCAACCCCTTATTTATTGTTCTACGGTACTGAAGTCGTCATCCCCGCCGAGGTAGAAATCCTTTCTTTGAGAGCCTCTATGAAAAATTAGCTCTCATTGAAGAGAAAAGAATGAATGCAGTGTGTCATGGTTAGCTCTATCAGAACAGAATGTCTAGAGCTTTCAAGAAAATGGTCAAACCTAGACAGCTCGCATCGGGGCAGCTGGTGCTGAAACGGATGTTTCCACATCACGATGAAGCCAAAGGAAAATTCTCACCCAACTAGAAAGGACCCTACATGGTTCATAGAGTACTAACAGGAGGAGCACTCATACTCGTAGAGATAGATGGAGAAATTTGGCCAAAGCCTATTAACTCAAATACAGTAAAAAGATATTATGTTTAAACTGTTTACATTTTCTTCATATGATATAATTGAACTATGCTTGACTTGATTCCCTTTTAAGAGGGGATACGTAGGGAGCCCTGTGGGTTCGGTCACAATACAATAAAATTTTCATATTCCCCATAATCAGAAACTGGGGAAGAATTTTGAAGAGGACCCTCAAAATTCTGGAGCAAGCTCAGCCAGCGGCACCACATGCGGAACAACCGGAAATTCATCTAGATAACTGGGGCATAATTTTGAGAAGGACCCTCAAAATTCTAGAAAGTCGCAATGTCTCTGATAATTTCACAGTTACATGTTCATCTAACTGATTTTTTAAATTGCGTATTACTAAGTTTTGAATAACTATGCACGCATATTTTCGAATACTTTTTAACCAGATGCTACCATGGTAACTCGAACAGGATTTCGATGCGGAGTAGAATAAAGAAAGCATACAAAGTCACGAACCAACCTCCCCCGCAAAACTCACGATTTTTCTTTCAATGCAGGAACAAGAAATAGTCGCCAGTACGTGCGCACCTCAGAATCACTATCTTCATAACAACAAAGCTACCGAACTCATCTCCAGCTAAGAAATACTCTACTATCACTTATTATATATTCATTGCATGAGACTAAGCATTGTCTCAAATATTGCATGAGGCTAAGACTTGCCTCCCCAACTGCATAAGGCTAAGCTTTGCCTTCTAATTGCATGAGACTAAGCATTGTCTCAAACCTTGCATGAGGCTAAGCCCTGCCTCCCCAACTGCATAAGGCTAAGCATTGCCTTCTCATTGCATGAGACTAAGCATTGTCTCAAACCTTGCATGAGGCTAAGCCCTTCCTTCCCAACTGCATAAGGCTAAGATCTGCCTTCTCATTGCATGAGACTAAGCATTGTCTCAAATCTTGCATGAGGATAATCCCTGCCTCCCCAACTGCATAAGGCTAAGCTCTGCCTTCCCCTTGCATGAGACTAAGCAATATCTCCAACTTTGCATCAGACTAAGCATTGTCTCAACCTTGCATAAGGCTAAGCCATGTTGTTACACCCCATGTTTTCGTACGTGAATGTACGCCATAAGTAAATTGATGAAAGCTCGGAAATAAGATATTACATCCCGCATTTTTTGTACGTTAAAATTTTGTCGTAAGTTAATCGATGTAAGTTTGAGAATAATATTATTTTAAGATTATAAGCATTTTATGTTATTTCAAACAAGTAATGAGTAAATTCGTGAAAGTGAGAAGTTAAGTAAATCGAAAAAAATGAAATTTGAAGTTTGACATTTTGAGATAAAATACGGCCCGAACTAAAATAACCGGTATATATGGACTAGTACCATACAAGGTACCACATGGCCATGATAGCAAGATGTATAAGATGTGTTAAAAGTGAGTAGTATTTTAAATAATTTGAGATAATTCTTAATTATGTGGGTAATTAGGTAATTATTGATTAATGGGGGATTAACAAATTAATTAAAGGATTGAATGGATATTTATTGGATAAGACTTGACCCCCTAACGTGGCAGCAACATAATGATCAATTAAGTGACTCTTATGTCACATTGCAAGATGGCATACTAAGAGAATCTTGGGGCTTAGTCATTACCTAAGTGGTAGTAACGTGATACGTCAAAAAAGTTACCAAGGGAACGTGTCTAATATCCATAGCAATTTAAATTGCTTAAGCAAATTCATCCAAGCATTTTGAATAGTAATAACGTGATTTTCTTGATACAAAATTCATACGAGACTTCTTAGCATAATAGCGACGGATTTTGCGATTCTAAACGATGCAATCTTTCTTAAAAATATTATACGAATTTTCTCCTACTTCGATCCGCTGTTATGTGTTGTCGCAATTGACGTGTGTTGGAGAGATTTTCAAGAGAATCGGATAAAGTATGTTAAGGCTATCCCTTATTTCTTTTGGAATGATCTATATGACACAAAAGAAACGAGCAAATGCACAATTTTCATAAGTGACTCTATTCATAAAAATACTAGAGATGCTTATGCTCTAGATTCCCCATGTGTCATATTCTTCTATTATTTGTTCATGCGTCTCAGAAAATACGTAATTTGATAAAGCTTACTTCATGATATTATTCAAAGGCATAATGGTCTTATAACACTCTGAAAAATTTTATTGACGTACTTTCTCATGCATTGCATTCATTTATACATGTACATTGACCCATGACCAAATGGAGTTATATACGCGTATATATGTATATTATATGTATATGGGATATGGGAAAAGGTTACGTCGTTATATACTTACCACCACCTGATTAGCTGGTATACGTTGATGATTTTGCCCACAGTGGACGAGATGATATGATGGGTTGCCCTCAGAGGCTTGATGATGTTATGAACACATGTACCTATGCACGACATGACATTCATACGAATATGCATGACACTATGAGTATTTCATGATTTATAGAGTTATTCATACTTGCATGTCGAGTCTTTTACTCCATGTTTCTCTCATGTATATTATTTACTGATTTCATTCCTTACATACTCGATATATAGTTTGTACTGACGTCCCTTTTGCCAGGGGACGTTGTGTTTCATGCCCGCAGGTCCTGATAGATAGGTCGAGAGTCCTCCAAATAGGCTATCAGCTCAGCGAAAGATGTTAGTGCGCTCCAATTGCTCCGGAGTTGCTTATTTGGTCAGTATAATTAGGACATATAATGATTGGTATGGTGGGGCTCAGTCCCGACCTTTATGATACCTATGTACTCTTATAGGCTTGTACATAGATGTCATGTATACAAATACTTGTATGGCCTTGTTGGGCTATGTTTTGAGTTTATAAATGATTATGTTGGCCTATTAGTCTCGTATGCCACGTGTATATGATGATGTAATAAGAAAGATACGTTACATTAGTACTCGGTTGAGTAAGGTATCAGGTGCCTGTCACAACCCATCGGTTTGGGTCATGAAAAAAGTTGTAATAGAGAAGTTCTGTCCTAGGGAGTCTACAATCCGTGTCTAGTAGAGTCTTGTTTATGGGTGTGTTGTGCACCACACTTATAGGCAAGAGGCTACATGGCATTTAAGACTGTCACTCTTTCTTCTTACTCTAGATTGTGTGGTAAAGCTCAGTTGTAAGAACTCAATTTCCTAAACTCTATCTTATTCATAATATGACGATGTCTATATACAGAAAGACGGTTGGTAAGGGATTGAATACGACTGTGGAAGAGTTGAGTCAGCGGAACTCGATTTTGCATCATGTTTATAATGAGTTAATGTAAGGTCTTCAGCAGATCATGTGTGTACTAAGACGTGTGAGCTTTTGGAAAAGGAGCCTTAAGGCAGGAATATCTACACCCCTATGGTGAAAGGCAATGAGAGATTCAGAAGATAGATACGAGTTTCAACAAGTAAAAGAAGCAAGATGAAGAAGGATACGAGGCGCCCAGTTAATGAAGATTATCATTATTTACCATTCAGGAAGGGAGATATAAGCATTTTGAGTTACCTTTAACAGTAGTAGAGGTATGTACAGTTGGCCACACCCATCTCATTTATGCCCTATGGGGGCTAACAGAAGTAGTATAAGAGAAGGCAGGGTATCAGGATCTAGTTGGGGCTAGGGTAACCCAAAATGGTGGATGGATTGTTTACGTTAGTTGACATTTCCGAAGGGTATTACAAAGGTGCTAATAGATCTCTTTGTGAGGCACCCAGATGGTGCACTCTAGAATATTATTAGATGTGAATATTAGCATGAAAAAAAATTAAAAGATAGGCACAAAAAGACTGGAAGGGATAAATATTACCTTAGTGTGGCTCCCTAGTAGAGAGAGAACGTTAAGCAACCCGAAGAGCCACTGGATGGAGAAAAGGGGAGCTAAAAGCAAAAGAGTGTCTTGTTCGAGTTTTCAAAATAAAGTGATAGACATAAATATTAGCGGGAAATAAGAAAAGAGTTAATGAAGCATTATGAGTAAGATATGATACATGGACGACATCGGTAGATAAAAAAGATGACAGTATTACAAAGTTTATCGTCAAGTGAAGAAAAGGATGAGAGGCGACATGCCTTGAGACAACAAAAGAGTGTAGGCTATAAAGTCATATCCTCATTTCGAGAAATAAGTTCGCGACTCCAACGCGACTACCAAAAGGAAAAGTTTGTACTGACGTCCCTTTTGGATGGGGACGCTGAGTTTCATGCCCGCAGGTCCGATAGACAGGTCGAGAGTTCTTCAAGTACGCTATCAGCTCAGCGAAAGATGTTGGTACACTCTATTTGCTCCGAAGTTGCTTATTTGCTCAGTATACATGTATTGATTGGTATGACGGGGCTCAGTCCCGACCTTTATGATACTTATGTACTCTTAGAGGCTTGTGGACATATGTCATGTATACAAATACTTGTATGGACTTGTCGGCCTATTTTTTGAGTTTATAAATGATCATGTTGGCCTATTAGGCTCGTATGTCACGTGTATATGATGATGTAATAAGAAAGATATGTTACGTCGGTACTCGGTTGAGTAAGGTACCGGGTGCCCGTCGCGGCCCATCGGTTTGGGTCGTGACACCTGCCTCCTCAACTGCATAAGGCTAAGCTCTGACTTCCCCTTGCATAAGACTAAGCACTGTCTCCATCTTGCATGAGGCTAAGCCCTGCCTCCATAATAACATAAGGCTAAGCATTGCCTTCTCATTGCATGAGACTAAGTATTGTCTCAAATCTTGCATGAGGCTAAGACCTACCTCCCCAACTGTATAAGGCTAAGATCTACCTTCTCATTGCATGAGACTAAGCATTATCTCAAATCTTGCATGAGGCTAAGCCCTGCCTCCCCTACTGCATAAGGCTAAGCTCTTCCTTCCCCTTGCATGAGACTAAGCATTGTCTCCAACTTTGCATGAGACTAAGCATTGTCTCAAATCTAGCAGGAGGCTAAGCCCTGCCTCCCCAATTGCATAAGGCTAAGCATCGCCTTCTCACTGCATGAGACTAAGCATTGTCTCAAATCTTGCATGAGGCTAAGCCATGCCTCCTCAACTGCATAAGGCTAAGCTCTGCCTTTCCCACTGCATAAGGCTAAGCATTGTCTCCAATCCTTCATGAGACTAAGCATTGTCTCTAATCTTGCACGAGACTAAGCATTGTCTCTCCATGCATAACTATGAATGCTGCACTATTCAAAACCTTGCGATATTCTCTTTCTCGGGGTTAAGCTCTGCCCCAAATTCCACTCAAGACTAAGCTCTTTCTTGTTTTATCTCAAACATCATGTCTCTGCATCTCATGGGTTGATACATAGACAATTTGTCCGAAGGTGTCATAGTCCGAAGGCATCATCCTCAAAGACGGGAGACACCATGCCATGGCCTGAGGATATCTTAATAATGCACATCATTATTCAAAGGCATCATGGTTTAGAGGCATCATTCTCATGGCCCGAGAACATCATTTCATCGCCTTCGAATCCCCTATTTCACAAATCATGGCTCGGGACATCATAGTCTAAGGACATCATCCTCACCGTCCAAAGACAACCTCCATGGTACAGAGGGAATTTGAATCATGTTTAGATTCATTCAACAATATATGCATGCATCGTAATTTGAGTTTTTAGGTGATCCACGAAGTAACTGTTCTCCTAACGGGAGCAATCTTCGCTCCAGTTTTCATTCAACGTTCATATCCTTCAATTATTTCAAACGTAACAGATAGCCGTCCGTTACCCATTCCCATCTGATATCCGTTTAAATATCCATAACCATTCTCAGATGCATCCATTCACAATCCCGATATTGTCCTATCCAGAATATTTTGTCCGTTCTTACAACAACTCCATCGGTTTAGTCCACCGTTGGATCCAGAACTACACATGGCCTGATTCCTGTAAAACCAGGGATATGTAGGCAGCTTAGAGACCAGGGTCGGCCCTATATTTTAAATCACCCCATTCGGTCAAATCAATCATCATTTCTTTACCCGACAACTCTTTCATCCTTCCCGGGTAAAGAGGGGCAGCTGTTGATACCCAATTTTTTCTTCATATTTCTCAAATATATATATATATATATATATATACACACACACACACACAAACACACACTTTAAAAATAGTGCATATGCATCATCATTTGATTTACAAGTATTTTTCATAATTTTTAAAGGCTTTAAATCAATTTATTTCTGCATTTTATTGTATAAATATCTATTAGTTACCTTACAAATTATTTTTATGATGATTCTATCATCTAAAATTATCATTTACACACATATTAGGTTTTAAATATTTTTAGTACATTTATTATAATTACATTCGCATTTTTAAGGCTAAATTGCACGTTTTGCTAATAGCCTATATGTGCTTATAATTACTTTATTTATGGAAAAAATAACCTTTTATATTTTTATAGTGTTAAATAATTATTTTTTATCATTTTTATGCACACATGATATTTTTGTTATTTATTTACTCCCTCCGTTCCAATTTATGTGAACCTGTTTGACTGGGCACGGAGTTTAAGAAAAAATGAAGACTTTTGGAATTTGTAGTCCTAAACAATTCAAAAAGGGGACAAAGTATTTGTGTGGTTATAAAAGCTTCTCATTAAGGGTAGAATTATAAGTTTAAGCAAATTTATTTCCAAATTTAGAAAGGGATCATTCTTTTTGGTACGGACCAAAAAAGAAATAGGTTCACATAATATTTTTATAAATTATTTATTTATTAAATTAGGTATTTAGAATCTGAACCCAATTTTTCAATTAAATCTGGACCAAAAACTACCCAAGCACAGCCCAATTACCCAAGCCCAACCCCATTAGCCCAATATCCTTACCCATTTATTAAACCTGACCCAACCCCTGCCTAAATGATCAACGGCTCACAAACGTCCCCTTAGTTTCCTTATATCCCCATCCTCCAAACCCTAACCCCATTTCCCCTCATTCGTCGCCTCTCTACTCCCTCCCTCTGAAGAACCCTAAGCCCGCCGCCTCTCCAAAATCTTCCCCTAATCCCGTTTCTAATGGGATTCTCTCCCCATTTGCTTACCATTTCGACATATTTCCTTTATTGGTTGATTATTTATGAAATAATTTAGTACTTGCCTAAACATGGCAAGTACCCCACTTTTGATTCTGTCCTAATCGGTCTTCATCTCTTGAATCTGGATGACATTAAGTACACACACATTATTTTTTGCCGTGTGAGTCCGATTTATTCGTATCTCGCTGATTCGTAATTAACCCTAAGGTTAGGGTTTACAAATTCTCTTTTGATTCGAACCAAAACTGGTTCTTGCTTTGATTTTAAATACTATCTTGTCTAAATTCGCCTTATTATGTGAGAATATGCCTATTTCTGTCAATTTCTTTTACTTACCCTAAATTAGGGTTTCATATCCTTTTTAATTCGAACCAAATCTGGTTCGATTTTGTGTTCTTTTCGAATAATTTCCTATCTATGTTCATTTATGCAATAGATGATTATTTTGTCCTTATTTTTCTGCCGATTTTGTGTGGTTTGCCTAAAACTAGGGTTTCGAATTTACCTTTCCTTGTTGATTTAGATGTCTGCCTTTTTAGTGTTGAATTAATTATTTTCCATGTTTATCTGTTTAGTTTCTACACTATTTAAACCCCTCCCCATTCCCCTTTGATTAAGTTTGAAGTTCGAAAAAAAAAATCCTTAAGAACACTAAAATAACTAAGGTTGTGTGCTTCCACTCTTGAATAAAATTTGTTCTATGTTTTTATTCCTGGCCGGCTCAAAACCATGGCCATAAATTGCTAAGTGCTTGCTTTGTTTGGTGATACTCACAATACTGTTGGATTTCCTTCTTCCTTGCTTCATCTTAACTGGTGATTTATTAGACCCTTTGTCGTTTCATTATGATTCCTGTTAATATGTTACTTCAATTAGACTCTGTTAATCTATATGCTATTACATATGACATGCTTAAACTTACTTTGAGTTGATTAATGGGATTCTGCGTAGCCTGTATGTCACTTGAAGTTAAGTTTGTTATGATCCTGCTTTGAATGTTTTTATATCTCCTTCTATGGACTAGTTAACTATGTATAGATGTATGCATTAATAGAATTACAAGTCTGTTTGCTGAATCTGCTATAATGTGGCATGTTTGATCTTGTTTTATCATACCTTGACTGCCCTAATTAGCTCCTAACATGTCATGATCTGTTATCACTATAAATTTGTCTCATGACTTGCCTTATTAGCATGTGACTGAGTTTATTTCCTGAAACTTGACTAAGTCTGCCTAAGCTCAAGCATGTTTGTTGTTTGTTTGTATATGTGATTCTGTCCTTCAGTGGATCTCCTAATCCCATTCTACTCCCCTGGTCCTTCTGAATTCTTATTCTTAGCCGGCTGAAAGCCAAGGCTACTCAGGTTTTGTCTTTTGACCTCCCTAGTATGAGTAATGCTCAGGGTCCATGTGAGACCCTTGTGAACTCTGAAACATTAGGACTTGGCCCTTGTCTTCCCCCTGAACTGCTTCTGATCAATCTCTCTAGTGTGAGCACTGCCCTGGGTCCTTGAAGCCCTTGGGAACTCTGACACACTAGGGACTTGAGTTCTATATGCTCAGCCTTGATATATGGGGGAATCACTCAACAACTGGTTATTTTGTATCTATGAAAATGAATTTTGGAGTTGTTATGAGTTGAAGGCCTGGCCTGTCCAGGTGTATTTGGGCCTCCAGTAGGCACCCTATAGTTATACTTATTTTGTAATTTATTACATAAAATTTTGGTCTGTAATAATTATTTGTAATAACAATTTTGGGGTGTTAGTGAAATTGGAAAGGAGTTTAAGCTTGTATTTGCAACAAGTTGGGTAGAAATCTTGCTTATAGGATGTGTTATTATATGTGGTATGTTAGAAATCATGTCTATCGGTATTTTGTCATGTTTAGTCATCATATACGGGCAGCCTGCCTATAGGCTCAATGTTTGGTTCAATTATGTTCTGTTTTGCTTGCTAGAGACCATGCCTATAGGAAATAGGTGATTTGATGTGTGTGCAAAAACCCCGTTTACATACTGTTTTGTTCACAAATTATAGAAATCATGTCTATAGGATCTAAAACTGGATCAAAATGTAGAAAGCATGCCTATAGGTTCGAATCAATCTAATTATCATTTTTGCCCGTTGATTCAGGAGTTTTCTTTACAATGTGTTGTTTTACCCTTACTAGAAAACATGCTTATAGGGTTAAAACAAGTAATTCTGGATATGTTACTGTGATTGCCACTATTTATTATCGCGTGAAACACCTAGACATCATGCTAGTAGGTTTAATCTCATTATGCTAAAATCAGTAGGCAAACTTATGTAGGTCCTCATAATCGAAAAAAGAAACTGGGTTTTGCGCATAATCATTTGCTCGTTCGTTCAATATCACATAGAGATCCTGCCTACAGAATTCTGCAAATTAATTAAAATCTATCAATGGTAATCAGTTTGGCGTGCATTTGTTGTCTAAATGCGGAGGCTAACTTGAGCCCATACTTGCTTATATTTGAAAGTCCTAAACTGTTTTTGTATGTCGCTTAATATTTTTCCTTTTGAGCAGCCTAAGTTAAGGTCTAGAACCACCCTGAAATAGAGGTCCAAATGCCTCCTGGACCATAGGCATGGGACGGGTAGTGCACATATAGGGTACGACTTTGAATTAAATAGAGCATTTTAGGTAAACAACTTAAAGATAGTAATGGGGTAGCAGGAGATGATAATATGTGCTCGCTGAATAACATGAGTAACACCCCGTCTTGAGAGAACTACAAAGTATTATTTATGTTGCACGGGGTGATCCTCTAGGCTAAAAAACTTAGGACCCCCCATTTCTGTTTAAAGTAATTCTTTTATTTTATTTGTCCAAACTGTTTTTTTTCTCTTAAACTAATTCACATAATTCGAGTTCGGCCGCGACCCACCGTTGTGGACCTTGAGGAGTGCCTAAAACCTTCTCCTCAAGGTAATTTGAGCCCTTACTGATCTTTGGTGGCGCAAACTAGTAAACCCGAGTCATTTGCAAATAGGTTCCCTAATGCACCTTAATCAGTTAGGTGGAGACTCTCTCTTTTAATACCCTTCCTTTAAAGGAGTTATCACGTGTTGAAACCCGATTACGCGAGAAAAAGGGGCGCGACAACAACTTCATACTCTGCCTCATTGTTAGTGATTCGATAATATTTTATTGCTTGTCTTATGACTTCGCCTAAGGGTGGACTTAAAACAATTCCTAAACCTGCTTCTTTAACATTGGAAGAACCGTCAGTAAATAGGGTCTAGGTCCCCAGATTAGCTCCGGTAAAAACTTGTAGTTCCTTCTCTATTTAAATTAGTGCTAAAATTCGCTACAAAATTTGCTAACACCTGCGATTTTATTGCATTTCTAGGTTGATATATGATATCATACTCACTGAGTTCTATTGCCCATTTAGCTAATCTGCCTGATAATTCCTGTTTATGTAGTATGTTTTAGGGGGAAAGCAGTTAAAACAGAAATAGGATGACAATGAAAGTAAGATCGTAACTTCCTTGATGCCATAATTAACGCTAAAGTAGGATTTTCTAGGTGCGGATACTGCGTGTCAGCATCTCACAAAGACTTACTAACATAATAAATTGGGGATTGTTTACCATTATCTTCTCGTACTAACATTGTACTTACCGCTACTTCTGATACAACGAGGTAAATGAGAGATCTTTCACCGTATTTTGGCTTGGCTAACAGAGGCGGATTTGATAGATACGACTTTAGGTCCTTGAGATCTTGTTGGCACTTGTCAGTCCATTCAAACTGATTTTGCTTTTTTAGCACTAAAAAGAATTTAAAACTTTTTTCTGATGACTTTGATATAAATCTTTCAAGAGCTGCTATCCTTCCTGTTAATCTCTGCACTTCTTTCTTGCTGGTGGGTATATGTAGTATTTCCTCAATAACTTTGATCTGTGCGGGATTCACATCAATACCTCTGTTAGAAATAAGAAAATCTAAAAACTTACCTGAGGCCACGCCAAAAGCACTTTTTTCGGGTTTAACCTCATATCGTATTTGCAAAGAATCTCAAAGGTGTTTGAAAAATGTTGAAAATGATCCCCCTCCTGTGTTGACTTGACCAACATATTGTCTATATAGACTTCCATGGTTTTTCCCATGTGTTCTTGAAACATCTTAGTCACCAATCTTTGATATGTGGCTCCAATATTTTTCAAGCCAAATGACATGACTTTGTAAAAATAAGTCCCCGTGTGTGTGATAAACGAAGTTTTTCTTCATCTTGAGGGTCTATCTTTATTTGGTTATATCTTGAATATGCATCTATAAAACTTAAAATTTCATGACCTACAGTAGAATCAATTAACTGATATATACACGTTAAAGGAAATGAATCTTTAAGACAAGCCTTATTTAAATTAGTATAGTCCACGCAAACTCGCCATTTTCCATTCTTTTTTTAAAACACCACGATATTAGCAAACCAGTCAGGGTAATTTACCTCTCGTATTGAACCAATTTCCAAAAGATTTTGTACCACATCCTAGATCACTTGATTTTTGAAGGTGTAACGACCCGACCGGTCGTTCCGTAGAAATTTCATTATTATTCCTGTTTTTGCCTTGTCATAGGTTGGTTATACTGTTTATGATGTGTTAGAGTCGGTTGGCTCAGAATCGGAATGGTTGTAGTGAGAATTGAGACACTTAGTCTCTAAACATAACTTTATAGTGGGAAAAGTCAATTGAGAGTTGACTTATTGGTAAACAACCTCGAAATGCAAATTTTATAGTACGGATAGCTTCGTTAGGTGATTTGGTACTTAGGGAGGTGTTCGTAATATTTTTATGATGTCCAGTGTAGAATTAGGCTTGAATTGGCGAACATTAATTTTTGGCGATTTCCGGTCGGCAGTGGAAAATAGGCTATCGGTGTCGGAATGGAATTTCGGAAGTTGGAACAGGTTCGTAATGTCATTTTGGATTAATCTACAAAATTTCAGGTCAATCGGATGTGTTCTGGATAGTTTCGGCATCGTGGTGGATTTAGAAATTTCAAAGTTCATAGGCTTGAATCCGAGGTGAATTTAGTGTTTTGCGTTGTTTTTGGTGATTCAAAGGCTCGACTAAATTTGTGTGATGTTATGGGATGTGTTGGTATGTTTTGGTTGAGGTCCCGAGGGTCTCGGGTGAGTTTCGGGTGGTTTCAGACCATTTCTAGGCCATTTCCAGTTGCTGGTTTTTGGCTTCAGGGGTGTACAATGCGATAGCATTGATCTGGATGCGTTAGCATAGAGAAAATTTGGAAAAATCTAGTTTTGCTATGCGATCGCATAGAGTAAAATTTCTGCTGCACTGTCCCGACTTTGAAAGATTATAACTCACAATCTATAAGGAATTTGAAGATGATCCACAAAATGAAAGTTGTAGCCCTTGATGTCGAGTGTTCAGAACGTTAAACCAATTATAATTTAAAGTTTTGTACAAAAAGTTATGACCATTATACTAGAGACTATCCGAAAGAGTTGGAGAAGGCTGTTGGAAAAATTTGTTCTATGCGATCGCATGGAAAAGGCCGCGATCGCATAGGGTTAAAGAAGGCTGGTAAATTTTGTTCATCGCGAACGCGAGGCATAGGCCGCGTTCGCATAGAGTGATCTGGGCAGAAGTATTTAAACCCCTCCTTCGCGAATTTCAATCCATTTTTCACCATTGTTGAGCAGTTTTGAAGCTTTTTGAGAGGGATTGAAGAGGGAATCAAAGGGAAACATTTGGAGGTAAGATTTTTGACTTCATAACTCGATTATATGTGATTAAGGACTAAATTAACAGTGTTTAATTGGAGAAAATTAGTAGAAAAAGGTGAAACTAGGGCTTGTGATTATGAGACCTTTTAGGGATAATTCGAGGAGTCAAACGGATTCCGATTTCAGAGTTCTTTATATGTACGGACTCGTGAGATGATGAGGATCATTTTGGTATGTTGTCGAGTTCCGAGACGCGGGCCCGGGGGTCGGGTTTTGACTAATTTCGGGTTTTGTCCTTAAAATTGATATTTTTCAATTAGAATTCATCCCCTTAGCATAATTTGATGTGAAAAATCTGAACTTGATAGATTTGGAGCACTCGGAAGTTGATTCGAGAGGCAAGCGTGTTGCGGAATAGCTTTTCGGGCTAGTTTGAGGTAAGTAATGTCTTTAAATCCTGTCCTGAGGGTATGAAACCCCGGACTTTACATCCTTTCACGGTTTTGGAGTGACGCACACACTGGATGACGACTGCGGGGCGTGCACGAATTAGAAATTTGGAAAACTATTCCTTTTTAGGAAACTATCGAGTTGCGAAACTGCTTTTAAAGCATATATTTTATTGTATTACTATATTTTGATATGTTTTAGTTGTAAGCCATGTTTGGGGCCTAGTGCCGATCTTTTTAAACCCCTTGGGGGCTATTTTACTGATATTCCTCACTTAGAAACTATGATTTTACACATAGTCTTTCTTGTGAAATTGTTGACACTCCTATTTGATGATATTGCTATTTCTTGAAAGGAAATACTATTTTGGGTCGAGAACCCCGTTTATTTATGGCCCGAGTGGCATGTTTAGAGTGTCTGACTAAGTGAGGTCGAGGGCAAATATTGTGAGGATGTTATGATATGAGAGATGCCGAGTGCCTGAGAGTGATTGATGCCATGATTTGGCTTGTTTATAGCGCTTGGGCTGTAGGAGCCCCTCCGAAGTCTGTACACTCCCCCAGCGAGCGCAGGTACCTACTGAGTGCGAGTGCCGAATGCCGAGTGATGAGTGATTGGGAGGCATGAGTGACATTGAGGTTGCCCGAGGGGCTGATGCTGAGTGACTGTGAGGTGCTGAGTGACTGTTACTGAGTGATGGTGAGGTGCTGAGTGACTGATTATGAGTGATGAAATGGCCCGACGGGGAAGCTTATAATGATATTTTACTGAGTTTTGATTATGCTTCATTTCATCTTTTAAACTGATATTTTGGGAGTTTTTAGTGAGAAACATTTGGAGAAATATACTTGTTTCAAAGGATTTTAATGGAAATTGGTTTTCGAACTTAAGTATACTTTATTGAGACTTGGTATTTTACTGTTTTATGGATTGGTGTATATGTTGCTGTGTGTTTCATATTCTTCAGATTGAGATTTATTTTCATTACTACTGAGTTGGCATACTCATCATTACACCCTGCACTTTTTTGTGCAGATCCAAGTACTGGTTTGGAGCAGTAGCTATTCCAGTTCGTTATCGTCAGCTTTTGGGATTTCGAGGTAGCTGTCCAGCGTCCACAGCTTCTCCATTTACCTTCCTTTATTAGTATTAGTATTTTATTCCTAGACAATATTTATGACATAAGCAGAGTTAGTTTTATTCTTAGATGCTCGTGATCGGTTGACTCCACTCCTGGGGGATTACTTTAGACTGCTGAATTATGTTATTAATGCTTACAGACTTAGAGAAATTTTATTTACTTATTATGCTGGTATTTAATGATTTTTGAGGAATTATATTAAAACAAATGTGTAGTTATGTGATGGTTGGCTAGCCTAGTTCCACGATAGGCGCCATCACGACCTGTTAGGATTTGGGGTCGTGACAAGTTGGTATCAGAGCTCTAGGTTACATAGGACTCAATGGTCATGAGCAGGTTTAGTAGAGTCTTGCGGATCGATACGGAGACGTCTGTACTTATCTTCGAGAGGCTGCAAAACCCTTAGGAATTATGTACTTATCTTCGAGAGGCTGCAGAACCCTTAGGAAATATCCCATATTCTTGAATTCTTGTCGTGCGAATCCATTTATTCAGCCAAAAGCGTAACTATTTGAATTCTTTTCATGTATTCGAATGCGCACGTGAGCGCTTGGTATCAGCTGTACATCGACGACTTGTGACTTCCATGGATGAGATGTGAATTTTTTTGCATGTTGATAATGGGCCAGTCGGATGGACTTGAGGCCGGATTTTGTCTGTGGCTTGAGTGCTGAGATTTCGTCTGTGTGAGCACATGTGTTGGGGGACTGATATGTTTGTTGGTGTCCTTATTGATGGAACCTTGTGACTAGGTGACTACGTGGTGAGTGTGATTGATAGTTAGATGTGTTCAGGTTGTGTGATTGTGACAAGAATGGATTAGCGGGAGATGTAACAAGAATCATTGAGTAATTGACTTAGTCTTAAGTTAGAATATGGCCTCGAGATATGAGTGTAGTGAAGGACCTCCCATGTTATTTAGATGTGGAGTGAAGCGGATCCTTTTATTGTGTTATGAGTTCAGGGTGATATCTTTTGGGCTGACCAATGCCCCAGCAACGTTCATGTAATTGATTGACGGTGCATGCAGTCGTGTTATAACTACTTTGTTATTGTGTTCATGGATGACATCCTGGCGTTCTCGCGTAGCCAGGGGTAGCATACTCAGCATTTGATTATGGTATTACAAGGATATAGGGAGGAGATGCCTTGTGCGAAGTTCTCCAAGTGTGAATTTTTGGCTCAGTTTAGTAGCATTCTTGGGACACGTGGTGTCCAGTGAAGGTATTCATGTGGTCAGACGAGTGTGAGTAGAGCTTCCAGAAGCTCAAGATTTCCTTGACCACAGCAACAGTGTTAGTATTGCCATCAGCTTCAGGTTCTTATACCGCTTATGGTGATGTCTCGAGGCAGGCATTAGTTGTGTTCTGATGTAGGAGGGTAAAGAGATTGAGTAATAGCTATGATATTCGGAAGTGTAGAGAGAGATATTAGTTTGAGGTTCAGCAGGCAGGGGTATCTCCTGCGGGTTGTCCCGAGGTGTGTGGTCCTTATGTTAATTTGTAGTAAGTTCTCTTCTACCAGTAAATGATGTATGTTGTAATTTGAGTTTAGATCGCTTGTGGAAGTTGGCATGACCATTTCAATGGTGGATGCGAGATTTGTATTCGATTTGAAGGTTAGATGGTTTGGGTCATATGAGCTTATGAAGGATCTAGTTGAATCTCATCACAGTATAGCGGCAGTGATAGCGTATGGGCATTGTGAGTTACTGTATGTCTTGGTCGTTGGCTTTGAGCCAAGTGGGGGAGTCCGCTAATGATAAGTTGATTATACGATTATGTGTTGTACTGGTTTCGGTGCGAGGTATATTGGTGAATCAGTTATGACCTGCAGAGGTGAGGTCTGGGAATGACTCAAGTAATGGAAATTTCTTCGATACAGGTTGTAATGTACTTTACGGGTAATGGAATTTGTTGAATGATTGAGTTGTTCTTGAAGGTGTAGTGTGTGCAGTGTATGAGTTTGCTTATTGCTTCAATGTGTGGATTACTTATCCTAGTACGTGGTTTGCAAGCGGGGTCAGGTCGTTCTGTTTACTTGGTCAGGGTAATTGAGATTTGCGTAGAGTTGAAGACTCTCGAGAATGGTTCCGATGGGTTCAAGGTTATACGTAACAATTGGGGATCTTCAAAAGGTGTGTTTGGATAGAAACTAAGATTTACGTGGAAGGTGTCAAGGCTTGTGGTGTAGTTACAATATCATGGATTCTATCCCTCAGTATCAGGAAGGGAAGGTAATGACCTAAATTCGCAGGAAGTCTCTTCAGGGTAAGTATTTCTAATATTGTGCTTTGGGGATATTTGAGAGAGTATTCAGCGGCTTATGAGCCTTAAACAGTATATTTTATGCTCGGGTTTCGTACGGTGAGTCGGGATTGCAGGAAGTCTCTTCAGGGTAAGTATTTCTAATGTTGTGCTTTGGGGATATTTGAGAGAGTATTCAGCGGCTTATGAGCCTTAAACAGTATATTTTATGCTCGGGTTTCATACGGTGAGTCGGGATTGAGAATTGCGGTATTATGGCAAGAAGAAGTATCAATTCGAAGTTAAGTCAGAAGGAACTTGAATGAATAGGACAGCTTGGTAGTAGGTCAGATCGGCATGATAAAC
>ML273253.1:0-12628 GCA_005239495.1 Nicotiana undulata
CTTTTACATTATATTGTTGCTTTGTTTATTATTTTTCGCACGAGGGGACATGCCATGCTGACTAATTGTTACTCATCACACGAGGGGACATTCTGTGCCGAGTGTTATTATATACGCAGGAGGGGACATTCCGTGCCGAGTGATTGTGAGGTTATGCACGAGGGGACATGCCGTGCCTTTTGTTGTTCATTATCTGTTGAGAAGTTAAATTCCCACCTTTATTTTTTTACATTTAAGTTATTACCCTGTTCTACCGTGCTAGCATTTCGTTGCCCCTTTTACCCCCAGCATTTTCTCCCCGTATCTGTCTTACTTGCTTATTTCTGTCATCATTTTTCCTGTTATTATATAAAATTGCACATGTACATATGTTGTTGTTGGTCCTAGCCTCGTCACTACCTCGCTGAGTTTGGGCTCGACACTTACTCAGTACATGGGGTCGGTTGTACTGATGCTACACCTGCACTTCTTTATGTTGTGCAGACTACGCAGCCAGACCCGGTGATCACTGACGGTCGGAGCTTCACTCAGTTCATACAGGGACATTGAGGTAGACCCGCAAACGTTCGTGGGCCTTGGCGTCACCTTCTACTCTTCACTTTCAGCTCTGTCTTACTTTATATTTCAAAGACAGTCCTATGTACTTATTTTCAGACCTTTTGTTTTTAGTAGCCTCTTAGACAGTTCGTGAGTATGTGCACCAGTTCTGGGATTTGTATATGGGTTCTATTTCGAAATTGCTATGTTATCTTTTGGTTATTTGTTAAATTTCACATTGTGGGCCTTCGATGCCTTAGTTAACTTGCTCGTTTTAGTTATTAGTGAGTTTTACTTAGTTCAAATGTTGGCTTGTCTAGCGAGTTCACCGTTAGACGCAGTCATGGCCCGAATGTGGGATTTCGGGTCGTGACAAATATAAGGAAAGAAGATCATGTAAGACTGACAGTCCAAGTATAGCATATGTAAGTAAGACCAAGTTCAGAATCCTATTTAAGGAGAAATATATACGTATCAATTTGACAGTAATACCAGACACAAAAATAGAGCAAGAGATAGTTAAAAATTGAAGATCAGTAAGGACATCCTCAAATGAGGCCCTAGTTACAGGAAATCGGCATTAATTAGAGGAAAACATCACAAGGAAGTAATTTCAGCACATAGAGCAAGTAATTAGTCGAGGTTCAGAAAATCCAATTAAGGAAAGGTCTGTAAGAATCAATCTAACAGTAGAATCAATCACATAAATAAAGCAAGGGAATAATTTGTAGGTCAAAATTAGGGACTTAAGTAAGAATCTCACAGAGTCAGGGATTCAGCACTAGCACAAACGAACATGACATAATAGGGAGAATCAAAGAATCAGAAACCCTAATGATTATAATAACAAGAAATCACATAGGTTTAGAGATTCAGAAAAATAGAACAGCTCACAATATTATAAACACAAATAACATAGACAGAAATCAGAACATGGTACGAATCATGATACGGGTAAAAGAAAGGAATAGTCAAGAACCCTAGTGACACATAGCAAATAACACCAGGGATCACGGAGTATCCACAAAAGCAAAGCACTCATGCTAAACAGATAAACGTAGATGGCCAATATACTCAGACTCACAGATTGAACCAAGAAAATTCGGGATTTTTAACAACAAACGAGTCACACAAGGGGAAAAGGCTCAAATAAAGTTAGAACGCGGTAAAAACTATAAGAATAATGCTAAGAAATTAAAAGAGGATTGTTTCGAAAAAGGGTTTCAAACCCTAGTTTTGAAAAGATGAGAAATTGTTTAGGAAATTGAGAAATCTTTGAAGAAAACATGGAAAGAACTGATAATATGTATAGATCTATTAGAAAAATCAAAAAGTTCAAAAGTTAGGGCTTCGTAAAAGAATCAGAGATAACCGGAGAACCTGCCGCGAAGCTCGAAGGTAGTGGTGATTGTGGCATGGTCGTGTCAAAAACCCACCGAAGAAGGCCGAAAAATCACCAAAGCAGGAGCCACAGTAGTGGTCCAGCATGGTTGGAACCCATGGAGGTCTCAAAGACGGAGAGATAAGGCTTCAAGGCGACTGGTGGTCGAAAGGAGGTGAGCCTGGAAGTGGCCGGAGATGAAGGCTGGAGGCCATCGGAGAACCAGAAGGTNATGTGGGGTTGGGCCGGGTAATTTCAAGACTGGGCTGGGTCATTTAATTGGGGTCTGGGTTGGGGTTAATTGGGTTCAAAATGTGGCTAAGCTTTAAATGAAATAGGCTAGGTGTTAAATACCCAATAAAAATAGGTAATTAATTAATTAAAATATCTAATAAGTATAAAAAGATGAAATTAAGTTAAATAGGTAAAATTATAACAATCAAACAATATTAAAAATGTAAGAAACATAAATTCGAATTTTAAAAGGTATAAAATGTCTAATTAGGCCATAATTGCAAAATGATGGTAATTGCAATTAAATAAGACCCAATTGGCCAATTTGTGAAATAATTGGATTTTAATAAGTAAAAATTGATTATGAATGACATACTGAATTGGAAAATATTTTGAGATTATTTAGAGCACGATTTATGAAGTATAAAAAATATGAAAATATTAAATAAATAGGGAAATAATTTAGATTAAAAATATGAAAAAATTAGGAAAAATACTAAGTATTGCAAAGAGTGATTTTGAAAGCTTATATACAAGTTTGAAAATAATTTGAGGAAAAATTGGGTATCAACAAGTATACTGTCATAGCTGAACCCATTGACCAATTATATGAAAAGCTTAAAGCCGCCGGTTATGTCACACCCATTCCCGCTGTCGTCCCTGAAAACCCATCTTAGTGGGTCAACCTAAACAAAAACTGTGCTTACCACTCCGGCATGAAGGGACACACCATCAAGGAATGCCGTTCCTTGAAGGACAAGATACAAACCCTCATAGATAACAAGATCATTGTAGCCAAGGACCCTGCTCCTAATGTTCGCAATAATCCGCTGCCTGACCATAAAGGCGGTGTCCACATTATTGAGGTTGAAGATGATTGGGATCCCGAGGGATCAATTGGGCTAATTTCCAAGAGTGATCCGAAGAAGCCTGCGATTACTCTTAATCCGATCGTGGTCCAGATGCAGCCATCTGAGGAAGTTGAGGTAAACATGTCCATTCCACTTAAGTTTGAATCGAGACCACCCGCCGAAGGAAAGGCCCCAGGACCGATCCAAGTCGAGTTTGTATGACCGCTCGAAGTTGCAGTCCGGCCATCTGTAACATATACTCCAGCAGGAATAAGAATGACCACACCTATTCCAGTGGCAATGTCAACAACAACACCCTTTTACTCAGACGCCATTCCGTCCCTGAAGCACGGAGGAAAGGTAAAGGCAAGTCTGAAGAAGCCATCGCTGCACAGGGTATGAGGAGAACTGGCAGAGTTTATACCCCCTAACATTTGGCCGAGTCTAGCATGCAGGCCAACAATCGTCCCCCCATCATTGAAACAGGTTCATACGATCAGTGGAGAAAGATACAAGCCAAGGAATACTCAATCCTCGACCAGTTGAACAAAACGCAAGCTCAGATATCCATCCTCTCCCTGTTACAAAACTCTAAAACTCACAGGAGTGCTTTGCTAAGGGTGCTGAGTGAAGCATACGTGCCAGACAATATCACCAGTGGGGAAATGGACAACATGGTGGTCCAGATACTGGAGAGTCACAAGATCACTTTCCATGAAGATGAGCTACCGCCTGAGGTACTAGGGCATAACAGATCACTACACATCACTGTACAATGTGAGGATCATTTCATCACAAGGATCCTAATTGATGGGGGTTCCAGCCTCAACATATGTCCCCTGGTCACACTCAAGAGATTGGGCAAGAGTCTGCATGAGATAAAGGAAGGAGAGATCAACGTAAAGGCCTTCAATGGTTCGCAGAGGCCCACCATGGGAGAAATCACCTTATGCTTACAGATGGGACCAACTTGGTTCGATGTAGATTTCCAAGTGATATATGTACCTGCATCCTACAACTTACTGTTGGGACGACCTTGGATCCACGCTGTTGGGGCCGTGGCATCAACCCTACACCAATCTATGAAGTTTGAATGGAATCACCAAGAGGTAATCATTCATGGCGACGGTAGAAACCATATCTACGGTCGCCAGACCTTTTCGGTCATCGATGGAAGGAGGAAGTTGGGTGGAGAAATCTATCACAACATAGAACGTGTTAACGCCATTGACAAAGACAAGTGGTGGGGCAGTAAGACCGAAAGCATATTGAACTGGCAAGGGTACGATCCGGGTAAAGGGCTCGGTAAGCATCTTCAAGGAATAACAAAGCCAATAACACTAAAGAAGCACGGTACTACTTCTGGTCTAGGGTACGAGTACACTTGGAAGGAGTTCAAGGACTGGTCGCCACCATGGCGCGGCCCCTTTTACCCATTAGAGCAGCCAATACCCCACATAGAGCAAACTTTCTAGCCATCTGACATCACATATGGTACTGACGAAGAAGAGACACTAGCGGCAATAAGGGATCTATTTCTGGATGATGAGGACATGGACTGCTGTGTCATTCTTGAAGAGGAGGGGGGAAGGCCCTTCCATACAAGGAGTGAGCAAGGGATCATATTTCAACAATTGTTCTGTCAGAACAACCAAAGCCCGTCGAGCCTCGGGGTAGCAAGGCTAAAAAAACAAGCATTATTTACAGTTTATTTATTTAAAGAATTTTCTTCCTTTTCGCATTTTTTATTTCTGCAAGAAAGAGCTCCTATTCAATTTATCAAAGCATTTCTAGTTTCTTTATAACTCTTATATTTACTTGCTACTATTTTCCACCCCATTACTTTATTTACACAGCATTACTATTACTTATCTTGATGAACCGACGACTGTGACCTGCAACGAGGCAACGCAACGCAACAAACGGATCCCGAGTCAGACAAGGATTATATACCTGAGGATATTATTAAGGAGGTCGAAAACTTTCAGAACAGACCTAAGTCTAACTTGGACGAGACTGAGGTCGTCAACCTGGGAAACGCAGAGATCGTCAAAGAAACACGCATCAGCATTCATCTGTCGCCGTCAGAAAAGGAAGAATATACAAAATTCTTAAGGGAATATGAGGACATATTCGCCTGGTCCTATGATGACATGACTGGTATCAGTACATCTATTGAAGCAAAAGTTCAGGAAATTCAAACCAGACATGAGCTTGAAAATCAAAGAAGGGGTCACCAAACAGATCAACGTCGGGGTTCTCTGAGTGGTCGAATATCCTACATGGTTAGCTAACATTGTGCCTGTACCAAAGAAAGATGGGAAGGTCAGAGTCTGCATAGACTATCGGGATCTCAACCAGGCCAGTCCAAAGGACGACTTCCCCCTGTCAAACATACACATCTTAATTGATAATTGTGCCAAGCACGAACTGCAGACCTTTGTAGATTGTTTTGCTGGTTACCATCAGATTTGGATGGACGAGGAAGATGCTGAGAAAACGGCATTCATTGCACCGTGGGGAGTGTATTGCTATAAGATGATGCCATTCAGTCTGAAGAATGCAGGGGCCACTTACATGAGGGATATGACTACTATATTCCATGATATGATTCACAAGGAGATCGAGGTATACATGGAAGACGTAATCATCAAATCAAAGAAAGCTGCTTATCACATGGAAGATTTGAGAAAGTTCTTCAACATGTTAAGGAAATACAATCTGAAACTTAACCCCACAAAGTGTGCGTTCGGGGTTCCTGCTGGCAAGCTTCTAGGGTTCATTGTCAATCGTCGAGGAATAGAGCTAGATCCATCAAAGGTCAAAGCCATCCAAGAATTTTCGCCACCAAGGAACAAAAAGGATGTTATGAGCTTCCTGGGACGGCTCAATTATATCAGCCGGTTCATAGCCCAGTCTACCGTCATTTGTGAACCAATTTTCAAAATGCTAAGAAAGGATGCTGCCACCAAATGGAATGAGGATTGTCAAAAGGCCTTCGACAGAATCAAAGAGTATCTCTCAACACCACCAGTCTTGGTACCCCCAGAGCCGGGTAGACCCCTATTACTCTACCTGGCCGTATTAGATGGAGCTTTCGGTTGCGTTCTCGGGCAACATGACGAAACAGGGAGGAAAGAGCAAGCAATTTACTACCTTAGCAAGAAGTTTACTTCGTATGAGGCCCGGTACTCTCTATTAGAGCGCACCTGTTGTGCTTTGACTTAGGTCGCACAGAAGCTGAGGCATTATTTATGCGCCTACACAACGTACCTCATATCAATGATGGATCCGCTCAAGTATATCTTTCAGAAGCCCATGCCCACTGGCAAGCTAGCTAAATGGAAGATCATGTCAAGTGAGTTCGGCATCATTTACGTAACTCAAAAGGCGGTCAAGGGACAAGCATTAGCCGATCATCTTGAAAATCTTGTGGGCGGAGAATACGAACCATTGAAAACGTATTTCCCCGATGAAGAAGTGTCATTCGTAGGAGAGGATATTGCAGAATCCTACGACGGTTGGAGGATGTTCTTTGATGGGGCCGCAAACTTCAAAGGCGTGGGTATTGGAGCAGTCTTGATTTCAGAAACCGGCCAGCACTACCCAATATCCGCCAAACTCAGGTTCCCCTGCACCAACAACATGGCTGAATATGAGGCCTGCATCCTTGGGCTCAATTTGGCCATCGACATGAATGTTCAGGAATTATTAGCAATTGGTGACTCAGACTTATTGATACACCAAGTCCAAGGAGAATGGGCAACCAAGAATTCCAAGATACTGCCATACTTACATCGTGTGCAGGAATTGAGAAAGAGGTTCACAAAGATTGAATTTCGGCACGTTCCCAGAATCCAGAATGAGTTCGTTGATGCATTGGCTACCTTGTCATCTATGATCCGGCATCCAGATAACAACTTCATTGATCTTATCCCGGTGGGGATTCACAATCAGCCGGCCTACTGCGCCCACGTTGAAGAAGAAGCAGATGGAAAGCCTTGGTTTCATGATGTTAAGGAGTACTTGGCAAAGGGAGAGTACTCAGAGCTTGCAAACGCTACTCAAAAGCGCACACTTCGAAGGTTATCAAACAACTTCTTTCACAGCGGAGGAATCCTAAATAGGAGGACTCCCAATTTAGGATTGCTAAGATGTGTCGAGGCAAAGGAAGCAACAAAGCTGTTGGAGAAAATACATGTTGGTACATGCGGTCCTCATATGAACGGGTTTGTTCTAGCAAAGAAGATACTTCGGGCTGGTTATTTCTGGATGACCTTGGAAACAGACTGCATCCAGTATGTCCGCAAATGCCATCGATGTCAGATGCATGGGGATATGATAAAGGTACCTCCCAGCGAGCTTAATGCAACAAGCTCACCATGGTCGTTCGCCGCCTGGGGCATGGACGTCATTGGACCAATCGAGTCTGCAGCCCCAAATGGACACAGGTTCATTCTGGTTGCCATTGACTATTTCACCAAATGGGTCGAAGCAGCATCTTACAAAGCAGTTACTAAGAAGGTCGTGGTCGACTTTGTCCGCGACCTCATTGTCTGTCGGTTCGGAGTTCCAGAGTCAATAATCACCGACAATGGTTCCAACCTAAACACTGATTTGATGAAAGCAATGTGTGAAACCTTCAAGATCAAGCACAATAACTCCACAACATACAGACCACAGATGAATGGAGCCGTTGAGGCTGCCAACAAGAATATCAAGAAGATATTGAGAAAAATGATAGAAAAACACAAGCAATGGCACGAGAAATTGTCATTTGCTCTGTTGGGGTATCACACCACGGTTCGCACATCAACTGGGGCAACTCCTTACATGTTGGTATACGGTACATAAGTCGTCATTCCTGCTGAAGTTGAGATTCCATCTTTGAGAATCATACAAGAAGCCAAGCTCAACGACGCATAATGGGTAAGAAGCCGCTATGAGCAATTGGCCCTCATAGACGGAAAGAGAATGAACGCGGTTTGTCATGGTCAGATATATCATAATAGAATGACCAGAACCTTCAACAAGAAAGTCAAACCAAGACGATTCACACCGGGGCAGCTGGTGCTAAAGAAAATCTTTCCTCATCAAGATGAAGCAAAAGGGAAATTCTCTCCCAATTGGCAAGGCCCGTACATGGTTCACCGAGTGCTAACAGGAGGAGCACCCATATTGGCAGAAATGGATGGAGAAATTTGGCCTAAACCAATCAATTCAGACGCAGTCAAGCGCTACTACGTGTAATTGATATGTTTCTATCAATGTTGTAAATTGAACTACGCCTGACCTGATCCCGTTTAAGAGGGGATTTGTAGGCAGCCTTGTGGGTTCGGTCACATTTTAATAAACTTTTCATTTTCCACCACGAATGGAAACTGGGGCAGAATTTTGAGGAGGGACCTCAAAATTCCGAAGCAAGTTCAGCCGAGCACTGCACCAGTAACAGCCAGAATCCTTCACCCATCAAACTGGGGAAGAATTTTGAGGACCCTCAAATATCCGTAGCAAGAGAGGTTGCAATGTCTTAAACCGCATCATGGTCGTCGGTTCATCCAAAGAAAATTATTCTTTTCTATATGTTATATCATATTTTATAAAACCATGCATATTTATTTCTCAAAAACAGCTTGTTTTAGCAACGCTACCCCAGTGGTACAAACAAAGTTATCATCATCAAGAAGATAGGCTGATCCGAGCCAGCAGGGATACGAACTAACCCTTCCCTCTACGGAACTCACGATTTTTCTTTGGATGCAGGTACAAATACGGCAAAAGCCCAAGACATCCCATTATCCCCAAAAGACGCATGCTTCTCAAGGACACGCTCTCGAACTCATCGCACATGCCAACGCTTACTGTTATCATCATTGCAAACAATACTTCATTCACAACAACCATATCGCCAAAATTTATCATCAGCTAAGAACTCTTACTGTCATTTTATTTTCTCGCATTGCATAAGGCTACTGTTCTGCCTTCCGAGACTAAGCACTGTCTCCCTGCATTTTTTTCCGCATTGCATAAAGGCTATTATTCTGCCTTCCGAGGTTAAGCTCTACCTCCCATGCATTTGCATCTTTGCATAAGGCTACCATTCTGCCTTCCGAGACTAAGCTCTGTCTCCGTCTGCATGAGGTTAAGCTCTACCTCCATCTGCATTCGCATCTGCATCAGGCTACCATTCTGCCTTCCGATACTAAGCTCTGTCTCCGTCTGCATGAGGTTAAGATCTACCTCCATCTGCATTCGCATTTGCATAAGGCTACCATTCTGCCTTCCCAGGTTCTACGCTACCTCCCCTGTATTTTATTGCCTGCATTGCATAAGGATATCATTCCGCCTTCCGAGGTTGTACGCTACCTCTCTCCGCAACTTACTTCATTATGCTAAGCTCTTTTCTACCTTTTCAAAGCAGTCACCTTATTTGTTTACTCTTTCTTTCGGGCTAAGCCCTACCCTCTTTCTTTTCGCAAATCGCAAGACTAAGCTCTGTCTTGCCAAGATCATACTACTGCATTCTTCATGGGATGAAATATCGCCAACTTGTCCAAAGGCGTCATCGTTCGTAGGCACCATCTCCATGGCCCGAGAACATCATTTCATGGCCTAAGGATCTCTTATATTCAATCTGCACATCATTATTCAAAGGCATCATGGTTCATAGTCACCATCCTCATGGCCCGAGAACATCATTTCATAGCCTGCGAATCCCGCACCAAGCGATTCATGGCCCAGGACATCATGGTCTAAGGACATCATCCTAAATTGTCCAAAGACAGCATTCATAGTCCAACGGGAACTTGAATCATGTTTATATTATGCACAATATACGTTTGTTCTCTCGTTGCAGGTAACCCGGCCGGAACAGCCGACCAGGCAGGAGCAGACTGCTCCAGTTCTCAGATACAACCCCGTAAGGCCTTCCTACTTTTACCCTACCTCGCACCTTGCGTCCGTTCTTGTGAAACATCACCGGTATATTTCGTCGATGAGTCCGGAACTACACACGGACTAATTCCTGTAAGACCAGAGATATGTAGGCAACTCAGAAGCCAGGGTACAGCCTAATTCTCTCACGCAATTCCATTCGGTCAAATTGGCCATCATATATTTACCCGACAACTCTTTCATCCTCCCGTGAAAGGGTGCATAGTCCGAGGTTTCATACCCTCAGGACAGGATTTCAAGACATTACTTACCTCAAAACTAGCTCGGAATTATTCCGCAACACGCTTGCCTCTCGAATCAACCTCTGAAGGCTACAAATCTACCAACTTCAGGTTTTTATCATCAACATATACTTAAGGAATAAATTCCAATTGAAAAATATCGAATTTAACTCAAAAATCTGAAACCGGTCAAAACCCGACCCCTGGGCCCGCGTCCCGAAACTCAAAACTTTTTACAGAAAAGTGTTCTTCATCTTCCCACGAGTTGTACATATAAAGAACACCAAAATCGGAGTCCGCTTGACCCCTCAAATTGACCCTTGAATGTCTCATAATCTCATGCCCCAAAATCCTATTTTTCTACTGTTTTTCATGAATTAAAGGCTGGGATTATGGTCTATAATCACCCATAAACGAGTTTTAATAATCAAATTACTTACCTCTGTGATACCCACTGATTTTATCCTTCAAAATTCGTCCAAAAAGTTCCTTGTCCGTACACAAATGGTGAAATAAGGGTTTAAGTCGCGGAGGGTTTAATTATATATTTTTGCCCAGGTATTTCCGCACCTGCGACCTACTTACTCGCACCTGCAGCTCCGCAGGTGCGATGATCCTTCCGCGCATGCGATCTCTACAGGTCTCCCCCGACTTCCGCACTTGCGACTCGACCTCCGCACCAGCGACCTCGCGGGTGCGACCATCCTCTCACACCTGCGAAAACTCTCCAGCCCCGCCAAGTCTCGCGCCTGCGGCTCCCTACTCTCCCCTGCGAGACCGCGCCTGCTGTTCTCAACACACCTGCAACCTCTCCGCACCTGTGACCCACTGCCCACACCTGCAGAAGGAAATCTCTGTGATTTCACACCAGTAGCTTTTTGCTGCAATTTCCAACTTCCGAAATACCCGTTAACCATTCGAAATCAATTCCGAGCCCCTTGGGACCCCAACCAAACTTACCAACATATCCCATAACATCATTCAAACTTAGTTGCACTCTAGAAACACCAAAACTAACATCAAAACACCAAATTTACATCAGATTCAAGCCTAAGAACTTTGATATTTCTAAAATTCACCAATGATGGCAAAACTATCCAAATCAACTCCGATTGACCTGAAATTTTGCAGACAAGTCCAAAATGACATTACGAACTTGTTCCAACTGTCGAAATTCCATTCTGACCCCGATAGCCTATTTTCCACTGCCGTCCGGAATCGCCAAAAACTAACTTCCGCCAATTCAAGCCTAATTCTATACCGGANATATTTAAAAAAATAAAAAAAAATAAAAAATAAAAAATAAAAAATAAAAAATAAAAATAAAAGTAAAAAATAAAATAAGAATGTATATTAACAAGTCAGGCAATTAATATATTATTTAACTATTTTAAGCAATACAATAAAATTATATTGGGGATTTAGGGTAAAGGAAATGGTATTATAAAATAAGGGTATATTTATCTTTTTAGTATATCTTATCGGTTTATCGATAAATCGATAAACCGATATCGATAAACCGATAACAAATAATCGATTCGATTTATCGATAAACCGATTCGAATGCACACCCCTAATCCGAGCCATAAAATCTGCATTCCGAGGTTGTTTACCAATAAGTCCACTCTTAGTTGACTTCTTCCATTTTAATGTTATTCTTAAGGACTAAGTGCCTGAATTCTCATTTAACCATTCCGATTCCAAGCCTATAAACTCTAACACATTAATAGAAGAATAACCAATCTATAATAAGTCAATAGCAACAGTTATAATGCAGGGTTTTTTAACGTAACGACAGACCGGTTCGTTACATTCTCCCCCTCTTAAACAAACGTTCGTCCTCGAACGAGTCTAGAAACCTACTTGGAGTCTCAAATAAGTGCGGATATTTGCTCTGGCTGGCTGACCTCTCCACTGCACCTTCACTGATGCTATCTCCTTAGATCTCAGCTTTCTGACCTCACGAGCTAAAATTGCTACTGGCTCAACCTCGTATGACATATCACCCTCGAACTGAACTGTGCTGAAATCTAACACATGATACGGATCACCAACATATTTCCTGAGCATCGACACATGAAACACCGGATGAACACTCGACAAGTTGGGTGGCAAAGCAAGTCTATAAGCCACCTCTCCAACCTTCTGAAGCACCTCAAAAGCACCAATAAACCGAGGACTCGGCTTTCCTCTCTTTCCGAACCTCATAACACCTTTCATGGGTGATACTTTTAGCAGTACCTTCTCACCTTCTATAAATGACACATCCCGAACCTTTCTGTCCGCATAACTCTTCTGTCTAGACTGCGCCGTGCGAAGTCGCTCCTGAATCGACTTCACCTTCTCCAGCGCATCCCGAATCAAATCTGTGCCCAATAACTTAGCCACACCAGGCTCGAACCAGCCAACCAGAGATCTACACCTCCTACCATATAAAGCCTCATACGGGG
>ML273254.1:0-21617 GCA_005239495.1 Nicotiana undulata
CGAGATTGACTTCTTTTAGTGCATCAACTATTGTCTTCACCCCTTCTTCAAGCTCCGGTGGTGAATCTTTAGCGTCTTCATCCTCTTGAGGATCACCATCATTGAACGATATGTGGTGACATACATTAATATCAAGGCGCTTTTCTTCGATTTACGTACTTACTTTCTTTAAGACGCTAACTTCCACAGCAGCTAAGAATTATCTCAGGTTTTCCGTTAGTGCGCTCCGGAATCATGAATGGTGATGTGATATGATGACCCCACACTTTCTTCAGCTTCCTCACGTTCCTTAGTGTGGACTATAGTATGAGCCTTTTCTTTGAGGACCTCTCCGCACGAAACTACAAGTTTGGTCTCTCGCCTCATTCTAGAAGGAATCAGACTTGGGTAGTCTGTGGTCAAAATCTCCTTTTTAAGGGAGATAGGTGCTCCAATCCTTCTATTACTTCCATGACGCTTGTTTTCCTTCTTCAGTGGTCCCAACCTATCAAAGACTGATGTCCTTGGTTTTGTAAGTCGCTCAAACACAGAAGGCTTCTTATTAAAAGTCGCAGACACTTCTTTAGCAGTGATGTAGTTACAACTTGCCCTTTTAATGGAGATACGGATGGGCGAGGGTTGTTTGTAACCCAATCCGTCACGTGATTGCTTTAGTGGGTATCATTTCTCTATCCCCACCCTTTGAGTAGGATTTGAAGCTTCAGGCGGGAGCTTTCCCAACTTGGATGGTTTGCTGGGATCATATCCATCTTTTGCTAACAACTTGTACGTGTTTGGGTCAAAGCCCTCATCTGTGCGCTTTGCAGGGAGTGCTAGATTTAGGAGCGAATTGTGGTTTGATGATTTGACAAACCCTTTAAGCAACTTTATAGACGACTTAATTACATCAATTCGCTTGATAGGAAGGGTCAAGTCTCCTAACACATTGCCTTGTAGTTCAGAAGAAGGATCTTCAACCTTCCTTGCCTTTAGGACATAGCTAAGAACAGGAGTCCCCTTCTTACTTAAAGATGCCTCATTCATCTTGCTCCTATCATAAAGCGCCTGACCCTTTGCAATCATAATTTTTGCCTTGCTAGTTATGACATCAACCTTCTTTTCAACATTTTTGCTCAATATCACGTCATCAACCTTAACCTCTTTTGAGACGTAATTCATTAAGTAGAATTTCGCGTCGGCAAAGTATGATTCAGCCTCGATAAAGGGCTTATCATCAGAGACTATCTTCTTTTCGACCCCATCTTCACAGTACTTCAAGCATTGATGGTAGGTGGACGAGACCACTTTGTTCTCGTGCATCCATGGCCTTCCTAACAAGATATTATATGAGGTCCTTGCATCGATCACGTGCATCCATGCACTCGAATGCAAATCTCCCATATTTATTTCCAATTTGATAGTCCCTATAGCTCTTTGCCCCCCTTGATTGAACCCTTGAATCATCAAATGACTTTCACGTAGTTCATCCATCGGTATGCCAAGCTCTTTGACAGTACGAATTGGGAGAATATTGACGGCAGATCCATCATCAATTAAAATTCTACTTATTCTCCGCTCACGCACAAATCCAACCATAAATAGCGGACGATTATGGGGTGTTTCACCAAGCAAAAGATCATCATTAGTAAATGTGATCTTTGCATCACAAGTATCCACTTCTTCAGAGAGCTTCTCAGTGAGTTTTTCAGACAAGGGAGGTGGAAACGATGATGCATCTTCCTTCTTTGTCTTTTCTTCCTCTACCTTACAACATGAGGCCTTGATACCTTCACAGGAAGCTTTCATGCATAACCAACTTGGTAGGAATTCATCCAATGTCACTGGACGACATAGCCTTTGATAGCGATTCTCCTCCATTTCCATTCTCTTCCAATTCTTATTTATCATTTTCTTCTTGGGTCTTTTCACCATTTCCCCCCTAGTCAATTTCTTATTGGATTCCCTTTGCGAATTTGTTTTGCAGCGTTTTTGCCGAGTCACAAGAGTCCAACCTTCATCATCATTTTGACCATCACATGATTCACTTTCCTCTTGAGATTTTTCCTTCACTACTACTTCACTCACTATAGGGAGAAGCAATGTTTTGCTCACATCGATAGGTTCAAAGTCACCAAATTTAATCGTATTTGGTGATGATGCACTTTGGATCCATCACATTCGTGTACTTCGACAAAATTGCAAAGGACAATGGGCTCATGTGAACCAAAAACGATAGAGACTTGATTCGCACTTTCCTTCTCATCCTCTAGCAAGATTTTTCCTTCAGCGGCCAAGTCCATGACTTTCTCCTTGAAGATAAAGCACTTTTCAATAGGGTGGCCAATCAACCGATGGTACTTACAATAATTCGGATCATTAGTCCTTCCAGCTTCGTTTGGCCGCTTCATTTCAGGTAACTCAACGAGTTTCAATTCAAGGAGTTCCTCAAACATTGCTGGAACATCAGAGTCCAAGAATGGATATTCTTTCGCTTGCATTTCCTTAAGAGTTAATTTTCGTCCAATTTTATCTGGTAAGGACGTTGTCTTAAAACTTTGCTTCTTACTCACTTTTTTAGTGATCGTTAATGGTGAGGCATTGACATTCATTGATTTCTTGCTCTCAGACTTCGGCAAAAACTTGCCTACTTTCTTCGTTTCTTGCCTGTCCTTCACTTTGCGAGGTTCATAAACTGGTGACCCTTGATTTCCACTAGAAGACATGCTTAACTCCATATCATGAGCACGTGTAGCCAATTCTTCAAATGACTTAGGCTTGATACCCTGTAGGATGTAGCAAAGTCCCCAATGCTTTCCTTGAATACACATTTCTATTCCAAAGGCTTCACTAAGTCTATTTTTGCAATTGAGGCTTGCATTCCTCCATCGATTGATGAAATCAACAACTAGTTCATCCTTCCACTGACGTGTGTTTATGAGTTCAACCATGCTTACGGTTCGCCTTGTGCTATAGAAGCGGTTGAGAAATTCATGTTCGAGTTGCTCCCAACTATCGATGAAACCAGCCTGGAGATCAGTGTACCAATCAAAAGCATTTCCTTTTAAAGAACAGAAAAACTACTTGACAAGATAAACCATAGGTTCCAGCGTTATTACAAGTTTCAACGAAGTGTGCAATGTTTTGCTTTGGATTTCCTTTTCCATCAAATTGTTGAAATTTTGGGGGTTGATAACCTGCAGGCATCTTCAAACTATCAATTCTCGCAGTGTATAGCTTTGCATATGCGAGAGAAGACTTGGCAACAACATCATACTTGTCTTTGATGGTTCCGATAATGAAGTCTTTCAACTGGTCAATGGGAATAACCCCATCAGATGAAATCTGAAATTCTTTAGGAGTCGTTGTATGCCTTGCAGATGAATCTCCTTTATCTTGCATCACAGGGAGCTTTCCAGGTGCATGACTTGAATCTCCCTCCATCATGCTTCCAACTCTATCCGTCAGCTTAACAATTTGATTATCTTGATCTTGCATATGCTTTGCCAACCCTTCAATTTCCTTTGTTAAATTTGTGAGTTGTTCTTCAACAATTGAAGTGTTAGTCACCATTGCTTGGATGACTGTTGTGGATGGTGGAGCAAAGCATGGATTTTCTCTTATAGCATACTCTGAGTGGAACAACTCACGTGGAGTGCTTTGAGCAGATCCTGTGATCAAGACATCATCATCATCATGTGTGATGAGATTCTTAGATCCAGATAGGCTAAGAAGAGCCAATGTCTTCTCAACGATCTCAGCGATGTTCGTTCCTTCTTCCAACTCAGTTGGAAATGATCTTGCCCCCTTTGAGGATTGAAAATCAAAGATAGGAACTGATGCAAACGGCATTTGAACTGCTTGTTGTTCCAGCAAGTTTGCCTTGTTCCTAGTGATAGGTCCTACGCTTTCCATAGTAGCATCCAGCAAGTTTTCAACATCAGAGGAAAACTTGGAATCTGTAGCCTTAGCAGTAGTGAGATTGAAGTTGATCTTCTTAGGAGCCATTTTTGTGTTCTTGAAATTTAGTAATTTGAAGAGATGAGAGGTAGAGATTGTCCCACTGGGCGTGCCAAAAATTTGTAATAACAAATTTTCGCGTTGAAAAAAATAAATAATCAAGATCGAAAAATTGCGTAACAAATGTAGTATTTGATTTCAATAAATGAAAGTGTTACAATCTCTATGGTATTCCTCTGATTCTTCAAGAATGTATACTATCTTGATGAACTTGATTTTGATTTTGATTCAAGGGCTTGTAAAGCTTAATCTTGAATCTCCTTCTTGAACTTGGATTTGGATTTGATCACGAATAAGTAACTTGATCTCGAATGCCTTGGTATTTGATTGCCTTTGTTCTTGATCTTGACTTGAACTTGAACTTGTAGCTTGAGTGCTTGAATGCTTGAACTTGTAGTTTGTAGAGAAATATGCGTTGTTTGATCCACGAGCTCTCTGCTTGCTTCTTGTTATAACTTCTGGTGTCTTCTAGCTTTATAAAAACCGCTATTTATAGTTGTACGGAGTGGTGTGGCTCTGCGATTTGATTGGTCCGTTTGAACTGACCAATACCATCCATACACTTGGCATGATTTAATTGACTCATTTATTTGTCTTGGATTGCCACATCATTTGACACATGGCATGGTCCTATTGGCTCTTTTATTTGACTTGGCATTCCACGTCATTTGACACGTGGCACTGGGCCTCTAGGAAGATGGCATATTGGGCCT
The DNA here is from genome assembly GCA_005239495.1 of Nicotiana undulata. Taxonomy (NCBI): domain Eukaryota; kingdom Viridiplantae; phylum Streptophyta; class Magnoliopsida; order Solanales; family Solanaceae; genus Nicotiana; species Nicotiana undulata. The sequence goes on from ML273254.1 coordinate 4,710, forward strand.
AATGAAGTGGGCTCATCAATTTAGCCAATCACATATATTGGACCTATATAATTAATTTATTTATATATTAGCCCATAATATTTATTCGGACCAATATATCTTGAATTTAACATATAGTCCAAATTATTTTATGAATTTAATTTTATTAAAATTTATATGCCTACAGAGTGCACTAACTAATTCTTTCCATATTTCAAAGTACGGATATTATTGCTTTAATTTTCATTTATCTATTTTATTTCCATTACTTAGACACAAATGAGAATTGTGCGGAAAAAACATGAGAGAAAACTAGGAAAGAAGAAATATAAATGAGAGACATTAAGCTAATTAAACATGATAGATGTTCTGTCAAAATGGAATAGCAATACAACCGCTTATTTATTACACAACGCTGGACTAGAGACTCAAAAAGGGACACACACAAAGAGGAAAAAAGAAAACAACAGGGACGAAAATACGAAATACAAACTGATCTATAAGTAATTAAGATCAATGAAGATAATCCCATCTCTTATTATTCTTCTCCTCATTTTTTGCATACTATCAAATTCTGCGGTTGTAAAATTAGATGGTTCATCGTCCTTACGCGATCCTGCATCACAAATCGAACAAGTGCAAATCAATACACAAACATCCATATATATATACAAACACATTAACTTTTGAAAAAAAAAAACAAAAAAAAATACTTTTGACCAAAAAAATAATAATTTAAACAGACTATTAGAACCTAAGATAAAGAAACCCTTCGTTCACACGTATTTATTAACTAACATTAATTAGGAAGAGGGTTGGACTATTTTATCCTTATTTATGTCTTAACATATAATCTCTCTTCAATGAATATTTCTTCTTTTCATGTGTTATTTCCATCTTCAAGAACAAGTATTATTAAGGGTAAAAAGAGAACTATATAATTTATTTGTTTTGAACTTATAAAATGACAAGTAATTTAAGAAAATTATTTTTAGAAAGCACGACATGTAATTTGAGACGGAGTAAGTATTAGTCCTGTGTCATAATTTGGCCCCACGTACGTGATTGTTAGCAATAAACTAATTAAAAGCGAAGAAGAAATATTTGATGTGTCTACAGATCTAGAGGGAAATTAAAGAAGGTGAATTTACTTGGAACAGTCAATGTCAGCGGTAATAGTGTATGGAAGATTGACACCACAGGCACTTGGAAGATCACCAATTCTGCTCCAATCAAGTCCTATGATAGTTTTACCAGCAGCTTTCAGGCAAGTACATGCACTTTGACGGTCAGTTGTGGTGGTGGCAACGGCGTCTAATTTCTTAACGCCGTCACAGCACGTTCCCAGAAGCCCAGTTTTTGTAAGGAAAGGTACGCAGTTTTCGAGGTACGTGTTCACCTCAGTGCAAGTTAGGGCATCTGCACAGTGCGCAGCTGCCACTATGCACAAAACTACAAAGCATGCAATCTTTCCGGCCATTTCTATTGTTCGGAGAGAAGGAGATGAAATAATACTCTTAGTGCTCTGAGTGTTGGGTACGAAAAGCTCTTGGCACCTTAGGGTTTTTATAGGGAAGAAGAGTGAGTTTAAGTGGGAGAACTAGTTGGTGTTGAGTTAATTATTTTTATTTATTTATTTATGTATTCATTTATATTTTAGTACCTACGTACATGATACTTCCATGAGCCATGCATGTTAGGGTTTTGGGGTTTGGGCAATATTAAAGTGAAACCCATGCATAGAGATTTTCTTTTTGTTATTTGTTCAAGAAGTCTCTTTGAGTCAAATTTCAGTACCTACTTTTGTGGCCAAAACAAAGTCCGAAGGAATAAAATAAAGAGATATTATGGAACTCAAATCATTCTCAATTATTCATTTGGTGGAAACACTATTAATCGTCCAAATCAGAAATGAACCGAAACTCAAATAAAATAACTACAGTTTTTTCATTCATTCAATTTCGTCGGTGAGCAAAGTTGCTTCCTTTTTGGGATTGGAGAAATCCCTTGCTCAGCGGCATATTCTCCAACTGTGATGACCTAGTGTATTTCTAGATTAATCTGTGTTCCGAGGCCATGAAAGCCTCTTTCTATCTCACCTCAAATTTTGTGCGCAATCCGGACGTGTAGCTGGGAAGCCTTTATGTGAAAAATCGAGGAAATTAGCAATTTTGAATTTGAAATGTGAATAAAGTTGACTTTGATCAACATTTTTGGTAAACGATGGGACTTGGGCGTATGCCCGGAATCGAATTCCGAGGTCCCAAAATCGAGAAATAAATTTTTAAAAGAAATTATTTTCTGAAAATAAAAGGGGTTTTTGAAAATGCAATTATATGTGAAACCTGTGGTATCGGGCCCGTAATATGGTTCCGAAGCCCGGTACAGGTTACATATAATATATATGTTATGCCTGTAAAGTTTGGTAAGAAACGGAATTTAATTGACGTGATTCGGACCTTAAATGCAAAATTTGATGCTTAAAGAAGTTTTTAGAAATTTCATTGATTTTGGGGTTTAATTCGATGTTTATGATGTTATTTTGGTGATTTGATTACACGAATAAGTCTGTAGGATATTTTGGAGGTTGTGTGCACATTTGGTTTGAAGTTCCGAGGGCTCGGGTGAGTTTCGGGTAGGTCGAGGGATGTTTTTAGGCTTAAAACATAGCTATTGCAGGTCAGAGAAGTGAAATCTCTCAACCCACCAGCGAGGTCCGCTGGATTTTGTGCTGACCGCGGCAAGGGCCTTCGCGGCCGCACTCGATTTTGTGTGATCCGCGGTGGTGAAACTGGATCACTCGTCCGACATTGGAGGCCTATATCTTTTAATCTACAAGGAATTTTGAGATGATTCAAAAACGAAAGTTGTATCCCTTCGTGTCTAGTTTCCAGAAAGGTAATTTGTAGAGAAAGTTATGAAAAAAATACTAAAGCATGTCACTACAGTCATTTTCTTTATTTTCTTCACTTTTTTTTATTTTTTTTTGTGCGGACGCACTCCCTTTTTGTGCGGTCCGCGGTGGGGGCCTGAGGGGGGTATATTTAAATGGGATTTTCAGTTATTTTTTATTTTTCAAAACCCTAAAAATATAAGAGGCGATTTTCCAAACACACTTTCTTCTACAAAACATTAGTAAGTGATTTCTAACTCATTTTCTTTACTCCTTAACTTTTTTTTACAAGATTTCATCCTAGAATCTAGGGGTTTCTGGGTGGAATTGGGAATTTTGGGTAAAACCTAAGAATATTGAAATTTGGGGATTTAGACCTCAAATTGAGGTCAGATTCCAAAACCATTTATATATCCGGGCTGGGGTGAAAGGGTAATCGGGTTTTGGTCCGAATTTCGGGTTTGGACCGAGCGGGCCCGAGGTCGATTTTTGACTTTTTTGGGAAAAACTTTAGAAAACTCATTTTCATGCATTAGAGTTGATTCATTTAGCATTTATTGATATAATTAAGTAACTTGTGGCTAGATACGAGTGAGTTGGTGGTGGAATCAAGAGGTAAAACGGTAGTTGAGGCTTGAATTGTGTTCGTGGCATCGAGATAAGTGTTTGGCCTAACCTTAGCTTGAGGGAATATGTGTTGAGTCTTATTTGCTACGTGTTTATTCCATGTCCAATGTATAGGTGAGGTGACGAGTACCTATATGTTATGGTCAAGCATGCATGTGAGTCGAATATGAGGGGACATTCCGTGCCATGTTTATGTTGTTTATGCACGAGGGGACATTTCGTGCCATGTTTATGTTGTTTATGCACGAGGGGAAATTCGTGCCACGTTTATGTTGTTTATGCACGAGGGGACATTCCGTGCCACGTTCATGTTGTTTATGCACGAGGGGACATTCTGTGCCGTGTTGATGATATTTATGTACGAGGGGATATTCCGTGCTGTTATTGTGATGTTTTATGCACGAGGGGACATTCCGTGCCGTGTTGTGATACTTTAGCACGAGGGGACATGTCGTGCCGTTTCATTTCATTTGTTTATTTCGTGTTGTTAATTCTAGTTATTATTTTGATATTTAAACGGTTGCCTCGTTCTGTCCTTTCAGTAATTTCTACCCCTTTCCCCAGCATGTTTCCCCGCTATTGTACCTAACAGTTTACTTCTTGTTGTTATTTCCTATTATATTTTATTTAAACTGCACAGGTGATATTACTTGTCGTGTCCTAGCCTCGTCACTATGTCGCCGAGGTTAGGCTCGACACTTACTCATTACACGGGGTCGGTTGTACTGATGCTACACCTGCACTTCTTTATGTTGTGTAGATCTCGGCATCAGACCCAGTGGACACTGATCAAGGAGGCTTCCTTCAGTCCACCAGGCGACACTGAGGTAGTCCTGCAGGCGTCCGCAGGCCTTGGCGTCACCTCCTATCTCACTCATTTTCCTGTCTTTATGTAATTCCGAGACAGTAGAAAGTCCGTGAAATTGTGACACCAGATTTTGGGGGTTGTTATTAAGGATTTTTTAATACTATTTACTTAAGTTGTTAGATTTCATTTCTTCCGCACTTTGATTTCTAATTGTTCTTGTACATCGCTGTTACATGCTAAATAATAAAGGAACAGGTTAGAATAACTGGTAACGTTGGCTTGTCTAGCGGGTTCAATATTAGACGCCATCACGGTCCCGACGGTGGGATTTTCGGGCCGTGACACCAACACATTGGCTTGGGGTGTATTTGGTAATACAAATTCAATATTCATTATAAAAAAGTATTCATTTGAAAAATACTTTTCTCGTACTTGGGAAAAAAAATTAAAAATATATTTCAAGGAATATTGATGATAATATTAGCAAATTGGATACGGTTTTAATGAAATTTTTGAGCATTAAAGATTGATTATAATGATCATGTGTTATTTGGAACGTAACAATGATATGAAGTTAAAAGTTACAATACTTATAAAGAAAAATGACATCCGCTTGTAGGTTAGGGAAGTAAACTTTCGCCTCTTTGGAGGAAAATATCCTCTTATTTTTCTAGCAAACAAATACAACACACGTGACCTATTTTCTGATATAATATTTTTCTCACAGCCGGCTGTAAATTTTGCTATATATCTTCACCGTCCTGTATTAGTATCAATCTTTGCTAATTTGGCCACTCAATAAGCACCTGACTGTTAACAGCTTCAACGTACGTGCACTTTTTTCAATGCCAACTTAACAACTGCTTAAGCATATAAAAAATATAGAAAAGAAAAATTAAGAGGTGCTTAATCATAATAGCCTGGATTAGTGCTAGGAATATAGTAGATATGCCCTAGATCCATTTTCATATTTGATGATTTTTTTTTGTGAAAAAATAAATCTTTATTCAATCATCCCAAACCAAACATATACATTTCTCCTCTTTTCCTCTTTCCTTTCTATCATTTCCTATACCTCAGCTATGTTCCAATCTATCAGTATATTCCTATACATTGTATTCCTGTTTCTATCTGTATAGTTCCTCAATCCAGCTCATCTTTCCCTTGATCTTCTTCTTTTGTACAGCTTCCAAACACCTGTATTTGCATGCATGTTGTATCTGCTCCAGTACTGCATGTGGCCTAGGCACTCTTTTCATTCAGATAGCTTCATTTCTAACTTTTCATATGTGATAAATGACTGCTGCTAGTACTGCCTTTGTGAATGATCTACTTATTTTTCCTTTTGCAATTCTTGTCATCGTAGCCAAACACAATCTTGAGAATGTGCAATCAAAAAACAGGTGTTCGATTGATTCTGTCTTTCCTTCACATAGCATACAGTTGCTGTCTTCAGTGATTTTCATTCTCAAGGTTCTGTCTTTAGTTAGCAGTTTCCTTTGCATTGAAAACCAGCTAATAAATTTATGCTTCGAGGTATTTATTTTGTTCCACACCCCTCTACTCCAAGGCCATTGATCCAGCCTTCCTCTTTTCTAGTGATAGCCACTCTTAATTGTGTATTTTCTGTCATTGATTGTCATCCATTTCCTATGTATCTTGTTGCATATGTATCACGTATATCACAGGTTTTCCTCCAATACTAGCAGCTGTCTTAGGGGGGGGGGGGGGGGGGGGGGGGGGGGGGGGGAGGAGGGGGGGCTATAGTGCCACCAGTTTTCTCCCTTCAGATATATGTGGTTAATCCATTTTACCCACAAAGTGTCTTCTTTGTTTGCAATGTGCCACACATATTTTGCTACAACAACTTCATTCCATATTATGCATTCCCTTATATCCAATCCTCCTTCTCTTTTTGGCATACAAACAAGGGCCCAGGAAACCAGTGGTACCTTGTTAGATGTGCTTTTCCCAGCCCCTAAGTAGTTCCTACATATCGCCGTAATGTCTTTAAGAACCTTCTTTGGTAGGGTGAATATTGCTGCCCAATAAGAATGAATATTTATCAACACATAGTTGATCAATTGGACCATTCCTGCATATGACAGGTTCTTCGATCCCCATGAATGAATTCTTGTACTAAGTTTGTCCACCAGCATTTCACAGTCACTTGCTTTCAGCTTCCTCGAAGCTATTGGAACCCCTAAGTACTTGAATGGCATAGTCCCCTGCTTATACCCCGTTATTTCACATATGCTTTCTAAACATTGTCTATCCATGTTTGCACTGTATACATTAGACTTTCCAGCATTTGTACTTAGTCCAGATGTATTGGAGAGAGTTTGAAAACTTCTCAACATAAGCATTATACTTTTATATTCACCTTTGCAGAACATCAAAACATCATCTGCAAAGCAAATGTGATTTAACTTCAACCCTTTTCACTTTGTATGAAATGCAAACCCCTCTTATGTGGCTACCCATTGCATAATTCGAGTGAAGTATTTCATGCATATCACAAAAAGAAGAGGTGATATAGGATCTCTCTGTCGTAGTCCCCTTCTCCTCTCAATACATCCATACAATCCCCCATTTACAGCAATTGAGTACTGAGTTATTGTTATACATACCATGGTCCATTTGATGAACTTGGAAGGAAAGTTCAATGCATATAACATTTCTTCCACAAACCTCCACTCCACTGAATCATATGGTTTCTTAAGATCCATCTTAATCAAACAGTTGCTTGTTGATTTCTTCCTATTATACAGTTTCACTAAGTCGTGACATATCAATATATTTTGAACTATGCTTCTGCCTTCCACAAATGCACTCTGGTTCTCAGCTATTATTGAGGGTAGCACAGTTTTTAACCTGTTACATAACACCTTAGATATGATCTTATAGACTGTATTGCAGCATGCAATAGGTCTATAGTCCCCTACATCATCAGCATGGTTATTCTTTGGAATCAGAGTTAGAGTGGTTCTATTGATACTCCTTAGCATTTTTGTAGTGTTAAAGAACTCCATTACACTTCCAATGATATCTTGTTGTACTACTGGCCAACAATCCTTAAAAAATTAGGATCCATAATCATCAGGTCCTGGGGATTTGTCTCCTGCAATTGACCACAAAGCTGCCTTAATCTCACTTTCTTTGACTCTAGCTTCCAACTGTTCTCTTTGTTCCTATTGAACCACTGGCCCTTTCCTTACTAGATTGCTACATACATGTAGTCTGTTTCCTTTGCTTTTCCCCAATAGCTTTGTATAGAAATTTATGAATGCATCTGCTATCCCTTCAACATTTGTTGTCTCCTTCCCTTCAGCATCTTTAATAGAGAAGATCCTAGTAGCATTCCTTCTGGCTTTTATCACACTATGGAAGTATTTTGTGTTTTGATCCCCCTGCTTTACCCATTGTATCTTACTCTTTTGTCTCGGGAATTTCTCTTTTGCAACCTTCTATTTGATACTTTCTTTCATCAGTCTGATTTCCTCTTTAATTAACTCTACATTTCTAGGATCTTTTTGGATCTTTCCTTGGCATTATGATAACTATTCCATTGATGTTGCTGCCCTTCTTTCTACATCGGAGAATCTCTCCTTATTCAATCTTTTCAGTACACTTTTTGTTCTGTTCAGCTTCCCTACCAATTGGTACATCTTTGTCCCTTGTATCTCCTTCTTCCATACTTCTTGTACCCTTGTTTCAAATTCTGGTAGCACACTCCACATGTTGAAGTATCTGAACTGCTTCTTTCCCCCTACATTCCCTCCTTCCCAGTTTATGATTGCTGGGCAGTGATCATAGATGCCTTCATTCATGAAGTGCACCTCTGATGCTGGTAATTCTGACATCCATTCTGTGTTAACCAGTACTCTATCAATCATGTTGTACACTCTACTATCACCTCCTTTCTTGTTGTTCCATGTGAAGAAAGCTCCTGAGGATCTGAGCTCCTTCAATCCACACATTTCAATACATTGTCTAAAGTCCCTTGTTTCAGCTATAGTTACTTTACTTCCAATTCTTTCCTCCCTATTGAGAACACAATTGAAGTCTCCCATCACAACCCATGGTCTATCCATTTTGACCCCTATTGGATTTATGTCTTCCCATAGCTTCCTCCTAGTTGCTTGTTCATTGAAGCCATATACCATAGTAACATTAAAACTCAGTCCATTTCCCATGTGCTTTACTGTACTGTGGATCATTTGTTCTATCACTTCCTTTATATCAACCTCATACATGTGTGGTTTCCACCGCATCCATATCATTCCCCCTGGATGCTTATCTAGGTTTGTTATAAACGACCATCCTTGACAGAGATAAAAATAAGCTTTATGTGCCTTAGATCTTTTTATCTTTGTTTCCAGAAATCCAAACAAGCCAACTCTCAAGTTGTGGACAAACAAATTCATTTCTTTCTGTTTGTCTGGCTTGTTTAGACCTCTGGCATTCTAGAAATCAATGCTATCCATTAGGGTTAGGGTTTCCCCCACCTTTCCCTTGTCCAGGCCCCCCTTCAGCTTCACCTTCACCAGGGCAGGAAGGTTTAGCTATCCCATCATTTTTGTTGTTCTGATCACCTAGTGCTGCAAATGAGTTCCCAGTGTTGATCTGTGGTTATCTGATCACTATCCATATTCTTGTATTACCTCTTCTATAGTAGAAGTTATCCTGTATTTGCCTCACCATCACTTGTTTCTCTGCCCTTTGTTGGAACTTCTCTTCTATGACTACTTCTTTTCCTGCTTCTTTTCTAGTGCCTACTTGTTCATCTTTGCTAGTCTTCTCTTCTCCTTGCTGTATTACTTCCTTCTTTTCTTGTGCTTTACTGTTTATCTTCTCCCTTATATACTTCCTGCATTCCTTCAACTCATGCCCATAATATTTGCATTGAGTACATAATATTGGCTTCCATTCATACACCACCTCTTGTTCTACAATGTGACCATATTCATTTTCAAACATTACAGTGTCTGGGAAGACCATATTAATTGGAAATTCCACCAACACTCTAGCATAAGTCATTCTCTCCTTCATGGTAGTGGCCTTGTCTGCTTTCAATGGATTCCCTACTAATCCTGCTATTTTTGCCAGTGCTTGCTTTCCCCAGTACTTCAAATTCAAACTTGGAAGTCTGATCCAAACTGGAATATTGTCTATTATCTCCTTCTCAATTCTATATCTGGCTGCCATGGTTTGACAATTACTGGCTTTCTATCAAACATCTGGACCCCTTCTTCTACTTCTTTCAACTGTATGGAATCTAACTAGAAACACACCTCTTTGGACTTGTGCTACAATATCAATTTCCAATTTCCCCCGAATTCTGTTAAAAAATCCTTCCATTACATTTTGAGGTGGATTAGATCCCAACACATAGCATACAACTCCAGTTTTCCAATACTCTACCTCCTCGTGAATGTCGTCTAACGTAATTTTCACATTACTGTTTTTAGGTGATTCTCCTTTCAGATCCTCACATTCATCCAATGGAACAGTAGCTACTATTTTACTCCACGATTGATGTCCTTGAGCTTGTGTCTCACTTTGTGAATCGAGTGCTATTGCTTCCTCCTTTACCTTACCCACGATCGTCTACATGCATCATTTCTCTGCACAATTTCAGTCTGCGTCCTCAATGGTGTTGCAATTGGTATAGTCAGAACTAATAGTCATTCCATGTCTAATGACACTATACCTATAGTTGCATTCAAATTCCTTTGTTTCTTCAAATCTTCAGTCCTAGGAATACCTTTTCCTCCATGATTTTGATTTGAATTGGTCATTTGATTGCTTTGCCCTCTCACTCCAGCCTTCGATTTCCTTCCCATGTTCAGCGTTAGCTGAGAGAAAATTTCATTTTAGAGAGAGAAAGTGTTTGATGATTTGAACATATTTTTATCAACGTCATTTGATATAAAAATATATGACATTTGATATTATTTTATCATAGTTATTGTTAATTGTTTGATTAACTTGATAAAGTCCTTGATTAAATTTTGAGACTTGACATTGTGATGGAGATCATGATAATGAGAATGAAGTTTCTTATAGTTTAATCTAAATTTGTTGTTGATCATAGGATTATTAATTTGTACATTAGTAATCCGGTTAGATCAATATTTATGTGATCGTCTTTATGGAATGAAGATTAGTTGATCTCATTAACTAAATCACATAGATAAATGATGCATATAGAGATATGATCATTGAACCGACTCATTAGATAGTTCCTAATGGTTAGAATTACCATAAACTATCAATAGGATATTCTCTTGAAGAATGTAATGTAAAAAATTCCTTTGACCTGAGATCGTCATAGTAATTGACAAGTAATTTATTGTGCTTTGATCCTAGACACCTATCGCCCTTGGGCGATAGTTCAAAGGATATTTAGTACGATTAAATACTTGTAGAATAAGTGATGGATCAAGATGGAATCTGTCAACTCTTGGTAATGAGTTTAAGCTCCATGATGTCATGAATTATAAACGATCGAATTAAGACCTTAGCCAGGGCAATTGAATGAAAGAAGAAATGAGTTTATTAGGTCATTCAATGGTCAATTATATTTGACATGAACACATAGTTGGTCGCCTATTGGGATTTGACATTTGAACCATATCTTAGGGTGACACAGAGCTATAAGGACAAAAGGAATTACTACATTATTCTTCTACGGGTTCTTGAGAGTAAATTTTATACTTCATGATATCCGGTCGTTAAGGAGTGTTGCTAGACGCCACCCTTGATTTGTATATTGATTTGATCAATTTACTACCAGTTTAGTATTGTGGGGTCGCACACTAACGAGTGTTCTATTCTTTTCTAAAAGATTAATTAACTTATTATTTTATAATTGAATTAAAGAATTTAATTAGTCAAATAAATTTACTTATTAGTCCAAATGAAATATTGTTATATTCTTTGCTAGAACAGAGGGTATAATTAATATTGTGAACAAATTGAACTTTTCTATTTGGAATAGAAAATTAAATGATATTGTTTAACCAAAGAATTAGATCCCTTGACTAAAGCTATTTTTAGGATGAACGTGGGTTTCTGATAATCAAGAAATAATGATAATTACTAATGAGTAAGTAAATAAGTAATAAGATGCATAGAAAAGTAAAGTGTATTTTGTTCGTAGTTCAGATGATCCTTACAAGTTTACTTCTATTCCCTTATATAGGAAATTCTTCAGTATAACGTCTACCTCTTGCAATGATAACATATTAATGACTAATTATTACATTAATGTAACGTTACAAAGAATAACCGTAACTGTTGCGTGAAGGTTGTGTAATGTGTGGATTATTAATTGAAGATCTTTAAATCTGCCCGTAGCTTTGTCCGAATTCATTCTGACCGTGTATCTTCCTTGTCTCAATCAAGTTGAGTTTCTCGTAGCTGATTACCTCGTAGGCATATAGTGTCGTTCCTCTTTGCCTCGCACCTCCTTATAGAATCATATCCAACTGTCATATTTTCCTTGTTCCACGTAACTGGCTAAATCATCAAGAATTATCATACGTGTGAAGCTCTTTTTTACAAATACAGATAGTCCCCCCACTTACCACTTATTTATCGATTAATATTTGGTAAGTGGATACGCATTTATGGCGGTAATAGTTTGCCGCCGCTTTACTTCGAAACATTGTATCCTTCACTGAACATAGGCGTAGCTTGTCACTTCCATTTAATGCTTAATCCACGAGTCACCTCCGGGTTGGTTCTGCAATTACTCGGCGCCTTTTAGGGCTTTTTGCCGCTGCATCAGTCACGATGTGGTATCTTCAATTATGACTTTCACATCATTATTGCTTCCCATTTTTTACGGTTGTCTTCGAGTATAAATACCCTTTTTCCTTTCTTTTCTTTCACGAAAAACTTTAATTTTTTGTTTGTGAAGAACTTTTTCCTTGTCTTTATAAATATGTCATCTTCGAACCAACCTAAGGGAGTGATAAATGTTGATGATTTGGCCCCTTCTTCTGCTCCGATACGGAGCCGGAGAGGTGGTAGATTGAGGAGTTTAAGTTCTACTCCTTCAAGAGGTTCTTTCTCTTCCCAGATTACTTCCCCTCCTTCTGCTAGGTCTTTAATTTCTCCAAGATCTAGGGCTTACAGATCTTCGTCTAGAGGTAGAGAACATCACGAACCTTTACGTGAACCCCGAGTAGATGAAATCATTCATGTTGAGTTTACCTTTGCTAGAGATAATCAGGTCCTTACAAATCATTATTCATTCCTTGATAGCGCTGATAGGTACCCTACCCTGATCACCGAAGGTTTAATCCCTCTTGTTCGCAGGGACTGTTTTTGGGAGTCCGATTTTACGGTCATCGTTCCAAATGGAAACCAAAGAATAATGTCTTACAAGACGGGGTATTCTTTTGTTTATACCTACCCTTTTACCTTAGGTTTTAGACCTCCCATTGATCAAGTTATCATTGAGTTTTGTCATTTTTTTCGATATTTGATTGGGACAAGTCGGTCCTCTTGTATGGCGGGTTGTTGCATGTCTCAGATGTTTAGCTACTTTAGCCTCGGTTCCTTTCACCGTTAATCATCTTATTCATCTTTATTCCTCGACCTTATTTCGTCAAGGGATTTTTACTCTGGCTGCCAGGAGTAAAAGAGTGCTGGTGTGTTACACCCCATGTTTTCGTACGTGAGAGTACATCATAAGTCAATTGATGTAAGCTCAGAAATAAGATTCTATTTTATGAAATATAAAGTAAGTTAATCATGTCACTTTGGAGGTTACAAATATTTAAGATCATGAATAACGAGTACCAAGAGGGTTGGAAAGCTTAGAAGCTAAACCAATTGAAGAAAATAAGTTTCGTCGAAAGTCGACGAGTTTGGAATGTTATAACATGTACTTTAGGGTGAGACTATGGTTTATTACGTGATAACGAGGTTATGCTATGAATTAATTTTTATTGTATGATAGTTGTGTTGTACGTTTTGAAGTCAAGCAAGTGGTGGAACAAAAGTTGGCAAAGGTCTTCACAAGTTACACTCATAATGTGCTTAACATTAGGTCAACTGTAACTGAAATTTTCTCCCGATATACTTGAAATTAGGGGATGATATACCTACCAAACGGAAGATCTATGAGTCTAGTTTCCAACGCATTAAACCGTTCACCGATACAACATAGGAGTAGAGAGATATTTGCAATTTTGCGAGACTGCGCAGACATCATAAGTGACAAGTAAGTGGATCACTAGAGCTTTTTGAGCAATACATTTCATGTATTATATGAGATATTATTGGGACATATTATATAACAAATTGAAGTTCTTGGAATGTAGTTTCCAATCCTATTAACCGTTCATTCATACGACATCGGGATAAAAATATATAAGCGTCGGAAGATGGACCAATCCTAGGGTGCCAAGCTAGCACCTCTTTGACTTTTTCCAAAATAGATATATAAACATTAGGTCGGCTTTCTCTTCATTATTAAGCATAAAACGAACAGAGAACACCATAAAATAACATCAAGCTATCTACTAGGGTTTCAAAGAATAATATCATCCCGGGCATGAAATCGAGTAGCAATAACATCAAAACGATCCCTACGACGTAAATGTCATTATACCGCCTCTCCTTTTTATTTGTAGTTAGAGTTTTGGAAGTTACTTCATAGTTAAGAAATTTCTAATATCTTTATTTAAGTTCTTAAATATCAAGGAAGGTTGATAAATGTGTTTCCTAATAGTTAGAACTCACGGGACGGTGATCGGAAGCCGTGAGTTCGAGTTATTTGACTTGTAGCGGACTGTTTTGTGTGCTGTTGGGATGCATGTTTTACTACTGTTTTGTGGAGTTTTGGAGGAGGAAGGGTGTGGATAAACACCATATAGATGTAGGGTTTTGATCTGGTCGTTCGTTGTAACATTTCCGGGTCGTTTGACACGACTACGGTGGTCGTCTTATGTGTGAAGTGATTAGGTTGTGTGTGGACTGTTTTGGGAGGCTCAATATGATTATTATTGATGTTGTTTGGGCTGTTAGGTGATTGTTTTGACTTGTGTGAAGTCATATAAATAGGGGAGGTGCTGTCCGTTTCATCGTAAAATAGGTTGTGGTCGATACATAATAGTTATGACGCTTAAACGATAACGATAGTGTCGTTTCTCTTATTGTAGATTAAGGAGTTGTGACATTTGCGTAGCTTGAGGTTGGGGCAGTATATACAAGGTATGTGAGGCTATCCCTTTCCTTCTTTTGCACGACTCCGATTGTACATAATGCAATGAACGAGCTTCCAAAGATACTCTACTCTTAGAAGCTAGCAGTACTTACATTGTTTCCCTTCTTATGGAACAATTGATTTTGAGGTTGCTTCTCTTATTCTTATGTTATCAATGTTGTTGGTACTTCCTGATTATTATAAGATTCTTGATGAAGAGTTAATCCTAATAACATGTACGGAGAATATCGACCTTACGTCACTCCGAAAGGTTCAGAATATGATTCCAATGAGTCCTACATGCATTATATATATGTAGCTATTTTACTATACCGATCCATGCTATAGTTGGCCGGGTATGGAACCTATTGTGCAACCACTGCTCAGTTGGGTTTACCGAGTCCTCTTTGTGGCCGGGTATGATATGATGATGATGATGCCCACAGAGGCGAATGTTCTATGATGATGATGATGCCCACAGAGGCGGATGTTTTAAAAAGATTATGTGTATATATGTATCATGCATTTCATGTTACTGTCTCTTAGAAGCACTCAGATGCTACAGGTTGTATCTCCTACATCTCTCTTTACATTACTGTTCTTATTTATGCTTTCCTGCCTTACGTACTCAGTACTTTATTCGTACTAAAGTCCGTTTTATTTGTGGACGCTGCATGTCATGCTGCAGGTCCTGATAGACAGGTAGACGCAGCTCCCCCACCATAGTAGGCTTTCCTATTTAGCGGTTATAGGCGAGATCCCTTCTCCAGACTTGCCGTTGTCTTGGTATGCATTTTGTTATAGATGTTATGGGTATGTCGGGGCCCTGTTCCGACTATGTTGCATTACTTATGCTTATTTAGAGGCTCATAGAAAGATTTCGACTCATGTATAGTTTGGTATGCCTTGTTGGCTAATTTGTGTTGTATAGTCTTTCATCGCAGCGTTGTATCTCGTACCTTTTATGTAGTTTCTTAGCAATCTTATTATCCCATGTGATGTATGTCCATGATCCATATCTACCATTTATATTGATCTCGTTACCCTTAAAGATAATAAGAAGGTTAGATAAAATGTACGTTGGTGCTCGGCAAGTATGGCCCGGGTGCTAGTCATGATCCTCCAGTTTGGGTCGTGACAAACTTGGTATCAGAGCAGGTCTGTCCTAGGGGTTGTCTATGAGCCGTGTCTAGTAGAGTCTTGTTTATGGGTGTGTTGTGCACCACACTTATAAGCAAGAGGCTACAGGGCATTTAGAGTTGTTACTCTTTCTTCTTACTCTAGATCGTGTGGTAGAGCTCAATCGTAAGAACTCAATTTCCTCAATTCTATCTTATTTATAATACGATGATGCATACATCTTGAAAGATGGATGGTAAGAGATTTCAATGTGGCTGTGGAAGAGTTGAGTCAGAGGAACTCAATTTTGCATCATGCTTATGATGAGTAAATGTGAGGGCTTCAGCAGATCATGTGTGTACTAAGATGTGTTAGTTTTTTTAATAAGGAGCTCTAAGGAAAGAATATCTATCTACCCATATGGTAAAAAGAAATAATGAATCAGAAGGTAGACACGAGTTTTAGCAAGTAAAAGAAGCAAGATAAAGAAGGGTACGAGGTACCTAGTTAATAAAGATTATCAGTATTTATAATTCTGGCATAGAAATATAAGCATTTTTCGTTACTTTCAACGGTAACAGAGATATCTACAATTGTCCATACCAATATCAATTATGCCCTATGGGAGCTAACAGAAATAATTTAAGAGAAGGATAGGACATCAGGATCCAACTGGGGTTAGAGTAACCGAAAATTATGGATAGTTTGTTATCATTATTTAATATTTTTGAAGGGTAGTGCAGAACATGATAATAGTTCTCATTTGGAGATAGCCATATGGTCACTCTAGAATAGAACAATCAGCTATGAATACTAGAATATTCAGAAATTTTAGAACATAGGCACTAGGATCCTAGAAGGGATAAATATTTGCCTTAGTATGACTCCAGCCGCTAGTTAAAAAAAGAAGAAGAAGAAGAAGAAGAATGTTAGGCATCCCGAAGAGCCAGTGATATGAAGCAGGGGGAGCTAAATGTGAAATAACGTCATATTAAAGTCTTTATAATAGGGCGATAGACATAGATATTAGCATGAGAATAAGAAGAGAGTAAATGAATCATTATGAGTAAGAGGTGATAAATGAGTGATAGCAGTAAATCAAAATATGGTATAATGATAAAGTCTATAGTCAAGTGAAAAAAAAACAAAATGAGAGGAGACTGGCCTTGAGACAATACAAAAATATAAGTCATATGCCCTTATTTTGAGAAATGAGTTGGTGACTCACACGTGATTACCATAAGGAAAAGTTAGACCCCC
>ML273257.1:0-50087 GCA_005239495.1 Nicotiana undulata
TGATTTATTTTCATTACTACTGAGTAGGCGTACTCATAAAGACTCCCTGTGCCTCTGTGCACATATCCAGGTACTAGTTTGCAGCAGTAGCTGACGTAGTTGATAGCAGCATTTCACGGGATTTCGAGGTAGCTGTCCAGCGTCCACAGCTTCTCCATTTCCCTTTCTTATTTAGTTTAGCATTTGATTCAGAGACATATGTTATAGTTTTAGCAGAGTTAGATTTATTTATTCTTAGATGCTCGTGACTATTGACTCCAGTTCTTGGGAGGTTGTGTAGGTTAATATGGGAACGCTAATACTTAATTGTATTAATTATGATGTGGTTGCTTGCTTATTAATTAATTATGGACTATGATAATTGAACAAAAGCGCAGTAAGGTGATTGTTGGCTAGCCTAGTTCCACGATAGGTGCCATCACGACATGTTAGTATTTGGGGTCGTGACACTCCTGATAGCGGTCCTAGTGAGTTCAAAAGTTAAGAAGGCGGTATTTATGGGTTAAAGGCAGCAATATGATTAAGAATCGAGATTTTGGAGTATAATTTCTGAGAAAGGGAAAATGGTTGGAGTGTTCTACGTTATTTTCTGCATGCAAGATAGTATTGGAGGAATGAGAGAAATAAACTCCGGGTTGTAGAAAGAGTATTAGGAGGGTATGAGACGGGTTGCGAGATTTAGGCAGCATGGTCTCATAATTAAGGTTACTCGGCATGAGTGAGGGTTGAGTTTGCTACGAGTTGAAGGAAATTACTAGTATTACTGAGGCAATTGAAGATGATTAAAAGAAGATAGAATGGTTAGCCATGGTTGAAATGGCGCACTTACGGCAGTGATCAGTTCCTTCGGGGTGATTGAGTATGTGTATAGTTTGTGCAGATGCGTGGGGGGCTTGTCGGCCGTCGTAATAGATTTCATTTGGGGGCATTTGAGTGTTATTGCATGTTAGGCGTAGGCGGATCCCGGAAGGTTTATGGTGGTTCAGACCACTACTTAAGGATTTGCATGTTGGGTGATTGTGAGAATTCACTTGACTGTTGTTATTGTTCTCTTGAATTGAGGTAAGTAAAAGGTTCCCATATGGTGAAGTGTTTCCCCTATTAGTGGTTTAGGAGTATGATGGAATTCTTGCGCAATCTCATATTGGCATGCAAGGTGCAGTAAGCAGCACGAAGTTAAAAGTAAGGATCAAGATTTCGGTTCGGTGTTATCAAGGATGTCATGAGCTCGGATAGGCAAGAAAAAATGATTTGAAAGTTCAGAGTAAGCTGGTGTTATCTTCATTGTCACCTGAGATTGATATTCGGTGAAAGAGGCTTTGTGCCCTGGTCATGGGTTCTTGATGTGTTTTGCAGCATTAGTGTGGTCGGTGGTATGGAGGTGTATACTTGTTACCTCGTGGAAGGTCGTGGGAGCGTGACCACGGGAAGATTGTATAAGTGTGACATGTGTTCACTTAATGGATCGAAGATTCTGACTGAGTATGAAGAAATGTAATATTGCTTATTTGAGAATTTATGCCTGTAAGGTGTTCAGTACAACTTTATTGCATATTTACCGGGTGGTTGTCCCGACTATGATGGTTGTTCTTGCGTATTATGAGAAGAAGTGGGTTATTATGGACCCGGGTAAGGCTATCAGCCTAGTGTAGTGTGAGCGAAATCGTCTTGAAGTGTGTGAATGGATTTAAACAAGATTGTGGGCTTCATGCGAGTCAGATGTGTTCATTTCAGTATAGCGCTCCGCAGAGAAGTGGTGTTGGAATATCAGATATAGTTCCGTCTTCGTCAAATTTATGTGATATTATGATTGTGCCGTGTAAGTTGTGAAATGGCTTGATAATTTCTTATGTGTTGAGATTCCGCGTAGTAATGAGGTTATGTGAGCAGTATGGCTCTTGGGATTCAGATTATATATCGCACCTCAGTTGTGCTTGAGTTTTTTTGCATATGGCTATATCAGTCTCCCCAGAATGGTATTATGCACTTAGCGTGCTTGTGACCGGTAGTCAGTAATTTGTAATAGTGAGCAATTGAGCTCCGTGTATATTTCCTTATGTAAATTGTATGATGGGATCGGGTGGCACGCCGCCACAGGTATGTTATTTGGATCGGGTTGCACGCCGCAACCGTGTGATGTTGAGGAAGGTTCCTATAATTATTCTTCTTGTGTTTTACTCCCCATATTCTGAGGAAAGTTCATATTTGTAGTGTGAGTCGAGTAATCCCTTCCTGAGTCATTTCCTTATGTATCATGTTCGAATTGTGGCTTATTGGCGCAGTGGGGCATCGTGTGAGAGTGTTGGTTATGTCTGGGGTGATTGGTTGTCCGAGAAGCTCATACTGGGTGAGACGATACTATTGGATCAGGGATCAGTGCGATAAGGTTAAGTGATATACATTAAAGGACAGTTTCCCTTATTTGGTTGTAATGAGATGAAGATTTTAGTCAAGGGGAAAGATTCAATGTTTGGTTAACTCTGCAATTGATTAGAAATTTCTACACATCTCCTCCGTTGTGGTGGTATCGTCGGCATTATAGCAGGATGTGTATACATATATCATAAGGTGTATTGGGATCATCGGATCCGTGGAATTTTGGCTATTAAGGTTCAGGGAGTGTTGTTGTGGCTAGCTGATGAGGTATGCGGTGTATGATGCTAAATCAGCAAAGGTACTCAGTCATGTCCTAGTACCTCGTGGGGTAATTGGTATGGTGTTCAGATATTGGCAACATGCCTGTCAGGGAATTTCAGGTGTTGGAACTGGGTTCTGAGCTGATTGTATGGATAAAGGAGGATATCAAGCTAATGTGCTCAACTGGGTTGTGGTGGCACGGGCAAGTGCACGAAGTGGTAAACAGTGATTTTAGATAACCCCGGAGTAGTTCTTGGCACGTTCGAGGACGAACGTCTGTTTAAGTGGGGGAGAATGTAACGACCCGAACGGTCGTTTTGAGCTCTAGCGCGTCGCTCAGCGGTTTGGGACCATGATCAGCTTCATTTCAGGTATTATGACTTGTACACGTGGTCGGAAATTGGAATTCGGGAAGTTTGGGTGGAGTTGGAAAGAAATTTCTCATTTCAGAAGCCTTAAGTTGGAGAAATTGACTAAGATTAGAATTTTGAGTAAACGACCTCCGAATCAAGGTTTGAAGGTTCCTACAGGTTTGTATGATGATTTCGGACTTGGGCGTATGTCCGGATCAGGCTTTGGATAACCCGGGAGCGTTTCAGCGTATATTGTGGAAGTCAACATTTTTTAAGGAATTTCCTAAGTTTGGGTTGAAGTGCAATTCAGTGATATTGACGTCTGTTTGGGATTCCGAGTCTAGGAATAGCTTCGTACGGTGATTCTGGAGTTTGAAGCGCGATCGGAAGTGAATTCAGATGTCCGTAGGTTATTTTGAAGTCATTTGGCTAAAGATAGAAATTTGAAGGTTTTTGAGAAATCCGACCGGAAGTGAAAATTTTGATATCGGGGTCGGAATGTGTGAACACCCAATTTTTGCCCCGCATGGAAATTACTCCTAAAAAGTAATCAAAAAATAACTTTTAATGAGAACTTTTCTTTATTTAGTTGCATGTCATGCATGTTTAATACTTCCAAAATTACAGAAAAATCATAAAAAAATTATCACATTTTTATTTCATGTCATCTTAGGTTTAATTTGTATTTTTAGGAATTAATTACTCTTTAATTGTTAGATTAATACATTAAAATCACAAAAAATATACATTAGCTTTAATCAATTAGTTTACTTAATTAGTTAAAATGCTAATTAGGTCGTTTTGG
This sequence comes from Nicotiana undulata, assembly GCA_005239495.1. NCBI lineage: Eukaryota > Viridiplantae > Streptophyta > Magnoliopsida > Solanales > Solanaceae > Nicotiana > Nicotiana undulata. The sequence continues at coordinate 3,796 of ML273257.1, forward strand.
TAAAAAAAAAAAAACAAATTTAATTAGTAGTAAAGTGGCTATTTTTGAAGGATAAAATTTGCCTCTCATATCAAATTTGCCCAATTTCATAGCCCAAATTACCCAAGCCCAAATTTGATGATTTTTTCAACATAGGGTATACACTCCCTAGTTGATGCCAATTAAGGGTATACATTGCCTAATTGATGATTTTTCCCACATAGGGTATACACCCTCTAGTTGATGTCAATCAAGGGTATGCAATCCTTAGTTGATTTTATTTTCCAATATAGGGTATACACTCCCTAGTTGATGCCAATTAAGGGTATACACTCCCTCGTTGATGCCAATTAAGGGTATACACTCCCTAGTTGATGGATTCTTTTTTGATTTTTCCAACTAGGGTATACACTCCCTAGTTGATGCCAATTAAGGGTATACACTCCCTAGTTGATGATTGTTCCAACATAGGGTATACACTCCCTAGTTGATGCCAATTAAGGGTATACACTCCCTAGTTGATGATTCCAACATAGGGTATACACTCCTTAGTTGATGCCAACATAGGGTATACACTCCCTAGTTGATGATTTTTCCAACATAGGGTACACAATCCCTAGTTGATTTTATTTTCCATCATAGGGTCTCCAACCCCTAGTTGATTTTACTTCCAGGCATAGGGTATCCACTCCCTAGTCTACAATAACTCCGGGTACACCATTCCCGACTTTTCATTGCGTTCAATAATAAAGTAGCATAGATTCCACTGCAATAACTCACGAAATTTTCCTAGTGAAAACTGGGGCAGAAAATTTTGTTCGTTTGTTTTTATTTTGCGAAGATTACAATGGATTCGAGATGACCAAAAGAAGACGTCTCAATTCAGAATAAAAAGAAAAGAAGAAGAAAAAAAAAGAAGAAGAAAGAAGACCAAACCCAAGGTGCAGAAGCGGAAATGATGTAGACTTCTCAAGACAGATTGAAGTCGCAAGCTATGCATGCCCCATCTTGATCCGAAAAGCTGAAGAAGATTGAACCAGCACATACAGATAACAAGCATCAAGATTCAGGTCAGAGTCGGCGTGAAGAAACAACCAAGACTCAAGATCAAGCTTCAGAAGACTAATAGATAGGACTATAGATAGGACTCTTGTAACTCATAGTTGATAGGTTTAGTTTAGTCTTTGTCATTTTTCTACTTTGGTGTAATAAGGAGCTCAGCAAGTAGTAAGCAGCAGCAACATCAGTGAATTCACAGCTTCCCGGTAGTCCCAGCTACCAAAACTTCCAGAACTACTCCTAATTCCTTTATAGCCAAGGATATGTAGGCAACCTCTGAAGCAAGGTTCGGTCAAACTTTTTCAAAATGCTTCCAAATGGAGTACCAAACAGGCAAATATTGCTCGTGGTTGCTCACTTTATCTTTGCCCGAAGCTCGTCATGTTCTCGAGCAAAGAGGGGCGGTTGTGAACACCCAATTTTTTTCCGTCATGGAAATTACTCCTAAAAAATAATCAAAAGATAACTTTATGAATTTTAGGAACTTTTCTTTATTTAGTCGCATGTCATGCATGTTTAATACTTCAATATTACAGAAAAATCATAAAAAATTATCACATTTTATTTCATGCCATCTTAGGTTTAATTTGTATTTTTAGGAATTAATTACTCTTTAATTGTTAGATTAATACATGAAAATCACAAAAAATATTCATTAGCTTTAATCAATTCGTTTACTTAATTAGTTAACTGCTAATTAGGTTGTTTTGGTAGAAAACAAATTTAATTAGTAGTAAAGTGGCTATTTTTGAAAGATAAAATTTGCCTCTCATATCAAATTTGCCCAATTTCAGAGCCCAAATTACCCAAGCCCATACCTTCCTAGCCCACTACCCAAATACTCATTCCCTACCAAACAACCCCTAATCACATCCAGCACCGTTCCTTCCTCCTTTCTTCTTCCTCAACCTCTCATCTCCAATACAAGGAGTGAGTGAGAAGAGAGACATACGACTCCTCCAAAGTCCAAACAAAATCCGACTGTCACAGCTATTCATTCAATATTCATAGAAAGCTGACATGTGCTTCTACATATCAAACCATTATTATAATGTAATGTGAAGCTACCTAAAAGGACAACCCAAATGTGACTTGGTGGTGTAGAAAGCGAAACTACTACAGTACTATAATATAGAAACCCCATTACTCTCTCCTACTTCTTTATTCTTTCAATAAATCTTCTTTTAGGTCACCCATTATTTTGGTATAGACCTAAAGAAAGAGAAAGATAGTGAGTAGTATTGCGCAGAGAGAGAAAGCGAAACTGAAACTACTACCCGCCTGATATATGGTAGTAGTATTGTTTTGTTAGTTGTCCGTTAAGTAGAGTCATGTAGAAGCTTCAAGTGCCTGCTGATAATTTACCAGATCTCTCAACAACTACTCTATTGAGTTTGAGGTCTATCCGATTTCGTACTTTCCGGCGTCGTTTGAGTTTTGTCACTGGGTCTCGGTCCTTGCTCGATTTTGGTTGCTGTTGTATCTGTTTTGTATTTGTTGATTTTATGCTTTGCTGTGTTACAACCTTTCTCCATCTAGAATTTATTTGGCAAATCCAGTTGAAGCAAATAGGTACACATTTTCCAACTTGTACTTGTTCCTAAATTTGCAATGGAATTTCAGCTTTCTTCTCCTAAATTCAATGATTGAATTTGTTGTCAATTTAGGTTTTAACATAGGTGGAATATTTGTGAACTTGTTTGAAATGTAAATCGGTCAAGTTAATCTTTGATTTTCTCTGCTTTTTCTCTATTTGTTTACTTTGAGCCCGTGTAGCTATGTATTTATCACAACAAATACTTGCACAAAATGTGTCTTTCAATCTTGGTATACTAACATGATTGGATGTATATTTTTTTTAGATTACCAATCTACACGTTTTATTAAAATATTTTTAATTAGTTTTGATATGCTAATTAGATTAATGTACCTAAATGGAATGTCGTGTGGTCATTTTAATTAGCTTTGGTTAGCCTTTTAAATGAAATTATTCAATTCATTTTGCTGATATAGTAGTTATTTTTTACGTTGTATTCTTGTGTTATGGCATGTCAACTTGGATTACTCATATTGGAATTGATGTCCTGATAATATCAACACATAATATTTATTGCAAGACTAGACTAGTATCCTCTGTTAACATTTGAGGTTAGCTTCATTAGTTTGTTTAGAAATCTGATAGCTTACGGAAAATAATAGTTTTGCTTCAAATAAATAATTAAATTATTGTGACCATAGCCATGATTACGTAATTTACATTCGGGTTTACAACTCATGCTACCCGACCACAATTCCAAACTATAATAAAATCACATGTTGTAATTGCGGGTGCATTTTATGTGGCGCGGTTACGATGTGTCCAAAAACAAACAAGTGCACGCTATCGTGACTTGTTTCAAGATAAACTCATGAATATTAAAGCTGCTAAAAGTTAAAAAGGCTAAATTCACAATAGGCTAAAATGCGTAAATAATCAGATAATTTAGGCCAAATACTAATAGTTAAGCGACCGTGCTAGAACCATGGAACTCGAGAATGCCTAACACCTTATTCCCGGTTAACAAAATTCCTTACTTGGATTTCTAGTATGCATACAACTTAAAATAGAGTCAAAATTCCTCGGTTTGGGATTTTTTCATTAAAAACGGTGTCCCGGAACATCGTCAAAAATCCGGTCTCTGAAAACTAAAATAAATCCCAAATCCGAATAATGTAACTTAAAGTGGAAAAACTCTCTTATTTGCCCTTCATTAATCTGGGTAGTGAAAAAGGAGGTGTGACAGCTCTGGCGACTCTGCTGGGGATCGAACCCAAAATCTCTGGTTCAGGGTTCAAGAATTCGAGCTTATATAACTATTATATTTTGGCTTTCATTACCTGATTTTACGTGTTTAAACCAAATGTGTTAAGTCATTTTTACCACTTTGATATTATTTGAACTGCGCATAAACTGTGCCGAAACCATTCTCCTCTCTGAGTCTTCTAAATCATCTGGGAAGTGCGCACTTCGTGTGACTTCTTTTCTGTTAGAGTCATCCAAATTTTAGAACGAGGTACGGACAAGTTGCAAAGCCGGTGAAGCTTCTGTATTCCCGGTACGCTGCCCCGACCTTGGCTCGAGCTGTCCGCTCGGGTAAGCCTGGTCTAGAACAAAACCCAAGGATTCAAAACTTAGAATGACATAACCTCATGCTGGATCCCTAGTAAGTGCGTTGTTTGCATCACGTGCATTTGACTTAGGGGACTCAACACAGAGGTTGGGTCCGTCTAGGACAGACGAACCCAAAATAAAGGACCATCCTGATGCATCTTACCTGCTATATGTGCATTAGTTTGTTTCGGCTTGCATGTTGACCGGCTTCTATAATAAAAAAGAAAATCAAAAAGAAAAACCAAAAGTGTGAGGTAGTTATTCGAAATATGAAACTCTGTCTATAAATGAGAAAGAAAATAAATGAATGTTCTCAAAAGTCATGTTTCCTCAGTTTTGTCAAAATTGACAGAACTACGCAGGTCTGATTCTTATCGGATGTGAGATACGTAGGCAAACCTCATCGGTTCCGGCCCCCAATATTAACAAAAAAATTTAAAAAAAATATTTTCCTTTTATTCCTTCTTTAGGAGTATTTTTTTTAGGAAATTCCAAACAAATTCCAAATAAAAGTATTAGAACCCAAAAAATATTTCTTCATTTAAAAAAAAAGAGACAAATCAAAATACAAAAATAATTTCTACTTTTTTATTTTCCATAATTTTTCAAAATTTAAAAAATCGTGTAATTTTTCGACGAAGGAGGTTGGTTGGATTAAAATTTGAACGGCCGAGAGATCAGATTAAGGTGGATAGCTGGTTGGAGCAGAAGCGACAACAAATCTAACTGGTTAATAAAAGATCTAGACAAAAAAAGGTTTTGTGACATGCCATGATGAGAAACTTTCAACTATTAAATGCCATGATAAAACTAGTTATTATTGATACTGGTGTTTCATTTTCCTAAACAAGGGAACCTCTCGCTTTTTATTTCGGGTGTGTTCCTCATCTTTTAGGTGAAATCTGTGGTTGTTTCTGTTTTCTTATTTTTCCACCAAATTTTTTCCTATGAAATGTGTATTGCGAGGCTTGAATTCTTATAAGATACTCAGTGAGGTTTGCTTTATAGTAATGATGAGGCCTGATCTCCAATGGCATAAAGTCTGTGTATTGTGTAGTAAATTAATGATAATATATCGGTCAAATAGGAACCAGAAGTGGCGCTGGGTGCTTTGGCTATTTGGACTTGCTTTTCTTTTTCTTTTTGTTATTTGCTTTTCTTCTTCCATTTTATCGATTATCACTGAAAAAATGAAGTGTATCTAATTTCTTTTGTAATGGTAACATTAATACAGTTTTTTAGTTAAGTATTTCCACTTAATTTCAAATTGTGATACACTTATATTATACGTCAATCTAAGTTAAAAGCAGTAGAGCACCCGTTACTTTAGAATCCTAGATCTACCACTGCGGATCTCTATGATGAGACACTTTGAGAAAACATACAAAATTTATCCACCGGGATATGAAATAGTTCTATCTCTTTAATACAACTTCAGAAATCATATCTTATGTTCTTTTATCTTTCAAATGCAACTTCAAAAATCAAATCTTAATTAAGTTGTTTTATCTTTCAATGTAACTTCATAAATATCTTCAATGCAACTCATAAATTATATCTTAAGTTTTTCTATCTTTCAAATACAACTTCAGAAAATTCGAATATTAAGTAGTTCTATCTCTTCAATGCAACTTCAGAAATCCAATTTTAAGTTCCGACACATAAACTTATTCTTCAAATTTTAACAATCCAACACATGATTCAATATTCAAATTTACCCCAAATGAGTTCAAATTTGAAATACAACTTTTAAATATCATTGAAGAACAAGTACAAAATAAAATATGTTCATGAACCAAACTGAATCAAAAGACACCCCATAAGGTTTAAGGGGCTCAGATTAATTGACAAAAGGAACTAAGAATCAAAACGAAGTTAATTTGCATTGCTCCTTTTACAACTTTCTCTATACAATTGCTATAAAAATGGCAAAATTCATAAGACAAAATTCCATGAAGCATAAGTTTCTTCAAAGCTTCAAAAAAAAAAAAAAAAAAAAAAAAAAAAAAATTGTTGGAGTCCTCCCATCAAATTCAGGAAACAAAATGCAGACTTACAAATACTACTATTTTCCTTATTAATTGTCCTCTACAAAAACTTTGAATATATAATCTCGAAATCGTCTGGAGTATGCCATTGGATCAACTGCTGAGATTGAGTTTGGGTCACATTGGATAGACTTATATGCATGCTCAAGCTTTTTGGTAATATCATAGTCTTGAAGTATGTCTATTATTCCAAAATATAAAGTCACATCATATAACTCCCCTGTTGGTTCTCCTATTAGCTGAAAATCCAAATCATTTTTCCTGTTTGTCCTTTCAACTCTTGCAGGCATGTTTACTCCCAAACTTGTGCTAGTCAACCTGCATAAATAAAGTTACAACAATTCAAATCTTAATGCGACGTTACAATTATTAGACGGTGTTGGTTGTTGCAACAAAGTCTCACATTGGTAGCTGTAAAGATTTAAGTGTACAGATACTATTATGAGGATAATATCACGCTATTAAAAGTATATTTGGACTGGTTGAGATAGAGAATTCAACTTATATACATTGACGGTGTAAATAATTATACGCCATTATTGTATTTTAACATGTTATGACAGATGAAAAACTTACCCTGCAGCATTAAGAAGTAATAAATCCACATCTGATCGAGAAAACCGATGAACTGGTTCAATTTCTGAGCTTCCATTTTCTGCAACATTAAAAATTTCATACTTTCATGTTTTTTTACAACAATGTTTGAGCCTTGATTATGAGGAAAGCTAACAGTTAACAGGTAAAAGACATGAGTTGTCCAAAATAGTGAAGAAGATTTACTAAAAGCTAGAAGATAATTTCTGCAATTATCGATAAATGTAAATGCAAATGTTATGAGATTAGCACCTACCGATAGGTGTCTTACAACCAGAAGGAGTTTGATATCCAGTACCAGTTGCATTTCCTTCTCTAAAATGAACACCAACTAAAAGACTGTAGTCCATCACTCTTTCCTGTTCCAACAGCTCACAATCCCTATCAACTTGCCTGTAAATTCGAAGTAATATTAGAGCCAGAGACGGATTCAAGATTTAAACTTAATTCTGTGAAGTTATAGTATATGCCAAAAATCGTTGGGTTCAATTGAACACATAATCAGAATAATAAGCCGACCCCTGATAAGAGTTCTTTCTTGCAACCGGTGGAGGAGCCACATTGAACCAAAAGGTGTCAAGCGACAACTCCTCACCGGAAAATTATACTATATTGCTAGATAAATTTTTTTATTTTATGCATATTTACTATACGTTGACTCCCCTTGATTTTTCGATGTATCTAATTATTTATATTTTGACACCTCTTGATGAAAATTCTGGCTCCGCCACTGCTTGCAACACCAAAATAATATTTAGAGTTAAAGACCAGATATTAATATTGATATCAAAGTTGAATAGTACTGAGGAAACAAATTTTACCTCCTGAATTCTTCAAACCATGATTTTTGTAACCTGAATATGAAGTTCAGATCAAGGTCTTTAAGAGTAGTTGTTGTATCAATTTCTGATTCTGGTTTATCTGTAATCCTGCCAAAAGTTGATCCTTTCAAGTCGAACCGTTTATGAATAGTGTAATTGGTGCAGAAAAGATTTCCAATGATCACGAACCGGACCTAAGCCATTGAACAGATTAAAAGTTTTAAGTGGTAAATAATTTCTAGCAACTAAGTAACTTAACTAGTCTACTTTTCAATGTATTATTATGTGAATACCTTCTTTTGAGCTGGTCCATTTAGCTTCAGGCAATGCAGGCCATAGTACTTAGTCACAAGGGTGTTCTCAAAAGAACGAAAATGATTGTAATAAGCGTTGAGCATCCTTATAAGTACCTAATGACCACTCGTTGACAGGAAAAATCAGAAGAGCAATCATGTAGTTTTCATAATCAAGAAATAATGATTCTCGGATCATGTCTGTGAGAAAAGAAAATTGCCACATATATAAAGAGCAGAACCAACTAACTCTAAATGCTTAAGTCGCTATTGATGGAAAGTACAACTTTAAACCTTGTTTCGTTGCAATTAAGCACATATATAATGGAGGAAGTTAGAGATCTCACCTTTACTTCTGCCTTTTTCATTGTCTTGATCATGTATCTATCGTCATTTGTCAAGTAGAAGAAACTTCCACTTTTTCCGGGGGAGCTTAGCTCTCTGAGAGGGCCACAAATAGACAACATATACTCTGTTGTATCCACCTTAAATAACATCCTTAAAGCCCTGGACAAGATATCGGTTGAAAATGCTTATTCACTTTTTGCTGATAAAAGTCTCTGAGACTCTGGCTCAATCATATGTATACTAAGAAATGAAGTTGACAATATTGTATGCTGAGGCAATATTACCTGAAAACTTTTGGACAATAATCTTTCCATCTGAATTCACAAGACTGATGGCGCGGCGTATGTTTGGATCCTTCAGGCGGAAATCTTGTCCAGTATTTCTCTTTTGGATCAAAAGCTGATGCCTCCAAATCAAGTGTTGGAACAGGACCAAGCTTTTGTATTGTATGCCTATATGGTTATTCACATTATAAGGTACCATACACAAACGAAACATACTCTTCTCAGCCTAAATGTGCAAGACGACATAAGCTTATTACAGGTTTTCAGAAAGGATTTAATTTATATACACTGACAAGCATATAAGATTGTAATTTGGCGTATTATATCATGTCACTTAATTACCATTTATTCCAAGCTACTTATGAATGTTTATTATATAGCGTTAACTGCAAGTGCCGTTTATGTGACCTAATTGTGCAAATATGTCTTACATCGTCAGTGCATAGAACTAATAGTCTTTAGATATAGGCAAAAGGTACTACAAGGGTTCATGTCTTGTACTATTTGCGAGTTAATACCTTGAAATAACTGATAAAGTAAATTTAGGTACCTGATTCCCAACTGCAAATTGAGCATAAGTTCATAATTTTTATGGCCTTTAGAAATGGTGACTCCTTGCCTTTTGACAACCTTAGGAATTCTAATAGGACTACCTCCTTTATATCCATCACCTTCTTGCAAACTAACCATGGCTTCAATATCTGAACAAGAATTACTTGTAGTAGTTGTTGTTCCTATTCCATCTGATAACTCCATTCTACCAAATTCCTTATCTACTGCTCCATCTATCGACATCCTCCTCGTCCTACTAACGTTGTTATCCATAGGCTTCGATGTCCTAACCGCGAGTTTTTTCTGTGAAGGCAATATTGAAACTTTCTCATTTGGAGAAATTGTACATCCCATCAAATCAACATTGAATACTTGTTGAGGATCCCATTCAAAATTCCCTCTTTCTAATAATGATTCAGATGGATAAAATTTACCATTTAATTCATCTGGATCTCTACTCCAATTACCAACATAATAACTTCCATCAACCCATCTAAATGTCCCTTTCCCCTTAGGCAATCCATCTTCCCAATTCCCTTCATATAAATTCCCATTACTCCAATATAATTTCCCATTCCCACAAATAATACCATTTGCCCATTCACCAATATAATAATTCCCATTTTTCCATGTATATTTCCCATTTCCTTGTTGTAATCCTCTACACCATTCCCCATCATAACAATCACCATTTGCATATTCTTTAACACCATGTCCATGTTTCAAATCCATTAACCAACTACCTCTAAATGTATCTCCATTTGGTGCTGTATATGTTCCATTTCCATCCATATAACCATTCTTGAAATTCCCTTCATACATTGCACCAGATGGCCAACTAAATATACCTTTTCCCATCATTTTACCTCTAAACCATTCTCCTACGTACATACATCCGTCTGTCCACCAATATTTTCCTTGTCCCTGTGGTACATTATCCACCCAATATCCAGTATAATAATCTCCATTTGGAAGAAATTTTTCTGAGTGATATAATTCTCCATTCGTGTGTCCTTCCTCAGTATTTTCTTCTTCTTTTTCTTTATTATTCAGCTCTTCATCTACCTGACTTGGTCCATACGTGCCGAAAATTGTGTGTGCTCGTTTTCTCGCTACCAATTGTGTTTTCCTTACCGTTGCTTCCAATGCCTTCATTATAATTCTTTTTTTTCTTTCACGATCAAAGTGATGAATATTTTCTCAACATGGATTTCATCATTGCTCAATATTTTTTAATTAAAGGACAACAGATTTTGTCTTCTTTTTTTTCCAGAAAAATGGATCAATGTACTAGATATTAGAGATGTGGTTCAAACATGCAGAGATGGAAATTAGATCACTCTCTATTACTTTTCTTGATCCATTGTGTGTCTCTTTCTCTCTCCTCCTTACGTGTGATGTAATGAAGGAGACAACCAACAGAAACCAAGAACATAATACGTATTACTTGTCCATTTTATCCAATATTTTTTTAAAAAAATAATACTACAATAAAATTCTCTTCTTTTTTTTTTGGTTATGAAAAATGCATAGGAAATAAAGTGGAGCCCCCCTCTCTCTCTATATATATATATAGTGGAGTAGTCAGAAATTTCATCAAGAGTATTCAAACTTTAAACAAGTCAATAATTATTTTTGTCGATAAATGGTATACCAAAATATTAGATCAAACTACGTATCATTTAGCTTAACAATAAGAAAAAATTAATAGGACTATAAATTTATAAATCAAAATTAAAATAACAAAAAGACGACACTAAACATTTTACTAATAAAAATAAGTATAAAACTAAAGGAAAGAGAGAGTCGAGAGTATTTGTAGTTTGTAGATAACTTTTGTTGAAGAAATTTTTGTAGAGCTTGACTTTAAAATTGTAAAATTTATTTAAGAAATAACTTTTAGTTAAAAATTTACTTTTAATATTAGTTATTTATTTCTACATAAATTTTAAGTTTTAAGAGTTGTTTTATTAGAAAAAGTTTTAGATTGAAAAAGAATCAAATAGACCATACATGATGGTCTCTCTTTAGTGTTGTCAAATAAAATGGGTAAAACTCTGAAACCGTGAACAACAAGTCACTTTGAAAACCTAGAACCACTTCACTCAACTGTGTTAAGGGTGTTCAAAATATAATATATAGCCATATGAAGCAGTATTTGACTTATCACTATAATTATCGGCTAAGGGTGTTGCAACGACCCAACCGGTCGTTTTACTTTTTAGAACCATGTTTCCCTAAATAAGATTCCCCATATGTGCTTTTACTATTTTATGACTTGCAGGGTTGGTTAATTTGAGAATTTGGAAAGTTCGGGTTCAAATCAGAACATTTGGTTCTTTAAGTTGGCCTTAAAAGGCTACGTTTGACTTCGGTCAACGTTTTGAGGAAACGACCTCGGAATCGGGATTTGATGGTTTCAATATGTTCGTATAGTGGTTTCGCACTTGGGCGTATGCTCGGATCAGGTTTTGGATGACCCGGGAGCGTTTCGGCGCCAAATAGTGAAAGTTGGTTCTTTGAAGGTTTTAGAAGTTCTTTAAATTTGGTTTGGAATGGATTTTTGTGATATCGAGGACCAAACGGAATTTCGAGATTGGGAATAGTTCCATAATGTTATTTAAGACTTGCACGCAAAATTTGGTGTCAATCCGAGAAATATAGGTATGTTTCGGCGCATTGAGAGTAAATTGAAGAACTTGACGTTCATAAGTTCGATTCAATTGGTTTTGGGATGTGATTCTTAGTTTTAATGTTGTTTCGGGCGTTCCGAGAGTTCGAGCGAGTCCGCTTTATGATTTTTAACTTGTTGGTATGTTCGGGCGGGGTCCCGAGTGTCAATCGGACGAGGCTTAGACCAAGTGGAAATTGGGAGCAGCAGCTGAAGCTCCCAGTTGCTGTCATAATCGCACCTGCTCTTGTCCAGCCACAAGTGCGAGACACGAGCCGCAGAAGAGAAACAGTGAGGGCAGCCCAGCCCCCGCAGGTGCGGAAGTTTTGGCGCACATGCATGACCCAGAGGCGGACCCAGGATTTGAGCATGACGGGGGCACCATTGTATGTTAATTATTAGCGATAAAATTTTGTGGGCAACTCTTTAAAAACTCAATGATTATGAAGACTTATTATCCAAGTACAAAAAAATAGAAGTTCTAAAGAAATAGAAAGCATCGAACAAAGAGAGAGATTTCTTTGCAAAATGTGTGCTATGGAAAGGGAAGATATTTGATTTAAGACAGTTTCAAACTTTAAAATTTTGAGCTTTTTCTCAATTAAAAAAGGGGTCTGTGATCAAAAGGGTGTTCAAACTTCAAAAATTATCAAAAAACTTACTAAACAAATCAAGATTAAGGGTGTGGTAATAGTTAAAGAACTGAAGAAAAGCCTCAAACGCTTAATTAGTTTTCATTGTCGAATCAGAGTTAACAGATATCCACTACTTTGTCAAAGTGATTGTTGAAGAAAATTATGGAAGAAGGATTTGTATCTTTCTACTTCTGAAGCGCGATAAATTGCAATTTGATGCTTTTAAATTTAATGAAGGGATTTGAAAATGAATAAAATTAAGTAAGTTGACCATATATATTAAAAGTAAACTACATTTGAATTCAAAAAAAGATAAAAGTAAATAAAAAGGAGAGGAGAGAGTTGTGAGAATGGGTTTTGAACCCATGACCTCCAACAAAGCTGGAAACTTAAGCTCCCTACAAAACCACTCCTCCAATTCGTCTCTTTGTGTGTTGGGACACACGAAAAATATTTAAGGGGTCCCGGCTATATGCATAGATATATATATATATATATATATATATATATATATATATATATACAGGTTTTTGTCGAGGCTAACGGGGTCCCGTGACCCCTAAACCATCAACGTAGGTCCGCCTCTGGCATGACCGCAGGTGCGAGAGCAGTGGTCGCAGGAGCAGATGGGCACGCAGAAGCGACCCCCTTTTGTCTGCGGATGCAAAGCTTGGCCAGGCAGAAGGGTTCATTTAATACGAGACTTAGACCATTTCTAACCCATTTCTCTCACTCTTGGGCGATATTAGAGCTTTTAAGGAGGGGATTTCGACCTAGATTTTGAAGGTAAGTAATTTCTACCTAATGTGAGTTTAATACATAGATTATGGGTAGACTTTAACATGAAAATTTGTTAAAATCATGAGTTTAGATGAAAAACCTAGGTTTTGATAATAAAAAAAAAAGGGATTTTACCCCGAAAATGGTTATGGAACTTAGTGAAAATCATATATTTATGTTCCTAAGGTTATGGGTAACAACTTTATTCGAAAATTTTCGAAATCCGGGCACGTGGGCACGGGGGTGAATTTTTAGAATCTTACATTTAGGGTTAGGTAACCACTTTAATAGTTGGAATACGAACTTCTAAGCATGTATTGATTAGTTTATATACTGTTTGATTAGTTTTGGATTGATTCGGCACCGACATGAGAGTGTGAGCGCTTGAACCGGAAAGTAGGCTTTGAGACGAGGTAAGTCTCTTTTCTAAACTTGTAAGAGGGAATTAACCCCATAGGTGAACTTAAATCAATATTTACTTCTATTTGTGGGGGATACGCACACACGATGTGACGAGAGTCCATGCGTATCTACTATTCATGCTTACTTCCGGGTAGATTTAGGCTTACACCATGATTTGTTGATATCGTTGCTTGATTATGCTTACTAATTGTTGGATGACAGCGGAGGTTGAGAATTTCAATATTTTCTTTTAGTTCCAAGATGAATTTCTTATTTTAAAAGGAATTGAGAAATGTTATGATAATTTAAGACTTGCACGCAAAATTTGGTGTCAATCCGAGTAATTTAAGTACGGTTCGGCGCATTGAGAGTAAATTGAAGAACTTGAAGTTCATAAGTTTGATTCAATTGGTTTTGGGGTGTGATTCTTAGTTTTAATGTTGTTTCGGGCGTTCCAAGAGTTCGAGCGAGTCTGTTTTATGATTTCTAACTTGTTGGTATGTTCGGGCGGGGCCTCGTGGCCCCGAGTGTCAATCGGACGAGGCTCAGACCAGGTGGAAATTGGGAGCAGCAGCTGAAGCTCCTAGTTGCTGTCATAATCGCACATGCGCTTGGCCAGCCGTAGGTGCGAGACACGAGCCGCAGAAGCGAAATAGTGAGGGCAACCCAGCCACCGCAGGTGCGGAAGTTTTGGCGCATCTGTGTGACCGCAGGTGCAATAGCAATGGTCAAAGGAGCAGATGGGCACACAGAAGCGACCGCCTTTTGTCCACAGATGCGAAGCTTGGCCAGGCAGAATGGTTAATTTAATACGGGACTTAGACCATTTCTAACCCATTTCTGTCACTCTTGGGTGATTTGAGAGCTTTTAAGGAGGGGATTTCGATCTAGATTTTGAAGGTAAGTAATTTCTACCTAATGTAAGTTTAATACATAGATTATGGGTAGACATTAACATGAAGATTTGTGGAAATCATGGGTATAGATGAAAAACCTAGATTTTGATTAAAAGAAAAAGGGATTTTACCCCGAAAATGGTTATAGAACTTAGTGAAAATCATATATTTATGTTCCTAAGGTTATGGGTAACAACTTTCTTCGAAAATTTCTGGAATCCGGACACGTGGGCCCGAGAGTGAATTTTTAGAATCTTACATGTTGGGTTGAGTAACCTCTTTAATAGTTGGAATACGAACTATTGAGCATGTATAGATTAGTTTATATACTATTTGATTAGTTTTGGATTGATTCGGCACCGACTTGAGGGTGTGAGCGCATTCTTGAACCGGGAAGTAGGCTTTGAGACGAGGTAAGTCTATTTTCTAACCTTGTAAGAGAGACTTAACCCCATAAGTGAACTTAAATCAATATGTACTTCTATTTGTGGGGGCTATGCGCACACGATGTGACGAGAGTTCGTGCGTAGCTACTATTCATGCTTATGTCCGGGTAGATTTAGGCTTACACCATGATTTGTTGATACATTTGCTTGACTATGCTTACTAATTGTTGGATGAAAGCGGAGGTTGAGAATTTAATTATTTTTTTTAGTTCCAAGTTGAATTTCTTAGTTAAAGGGAATTGAGAAATGTTATGTCAATTTAAGAAAACCTATGTTCAACCGCTTCGCAAGTATATTCCGCGAGCGGGGTAAATTTCACTACTCTCATGGGAGCCGGCCGTTAGCATCAACAAGATTTATTGATATTATATGGTTCGGGTCGTTCGACCCTTGGCAGTGCACTGTATATTGTCGCGCCCCCTTTTTCCCAACACTCCTTTCGGGGCCGGTCAAAGGATTTATGACATTGGTTGGGGAAACTCATTCCTTTTGGGAAAGGGGTTTGCATGTTTCGAAGAGTCGTCACCTAACGATTTTAAGGTGTGTTAGGGCACCTATTAGGGGTTCATTTACAACTAAGTTTGACAACCAGAGACAAGGTAAGGGCTTGAAATTATCCTAAGGGGAAGGTGTTAGGCACCCCTCAGAATCCACAAGTGTGGTTCCCGGCCAAATAACATTTGTGAATTTGTACAACTAGCAAGTAAACAATTAATGTCCAAATAGCAGGGGATTTTGAAATATTCATAGTCTAAGCACACATATGTTACTAGTTTTAAAATAACTAATAGATTTTGAAAAGGATTATAGTCTAAACATGTCTATAGGGTAGGGGTATCCTAGGTTTGTTTGTAATATGGATCACATCAATGCAATACCAGGTATGACACTCCTCGAAGAGGGGCTACACGTGGTATTAGCGCACCGGTCATCATATCCATATCGACCCTTTCCCACCCCATAAAGGTAATTAGAGCGAGTGTTGGTCACGACCTCTATTGCATGTTATTACTCGTCCCTTCCTATTAGTCCCAGAGGAGTTTAGGACTTCTATCCTATGAGGGAGGTTCTAGGTAGACCCTCAGGTTTAAAGGTAAAATACTAAGGCGACATACAGAAAATAGATAGGACTGCAGATAAGGGGATAACATGTAAACGGGAAAGGGCTCAAGTACCTCCACAGATAATACAAAGAATCAGCATGACTCAAACACAGTTAAGGTCTTGATTTTAATTCAGATCCTAAAGCATGGTATCTAAGTGATAATAACAAAGAGGCAGATTTATTGCATAACTCAGAGAGGAATTCTTAATCCATTTTTGCCTACTGATTTTAAGCATGCTAATAGTTAGAGTACATATGAAAGAAGCGCATTTCAGTTTTTAACAGCCTTAATTACCTAAGGCCTGCCTAGGTGTGGCATAATACTCAATTGTTACCGGAACTATTGAAAAACAGTGTAGGAGTTGTTTTACCTAAATCATGATGTTTTAGGTTTTGCAAGAGACACAAGATTGTTTGCCAGTTTGTTTAAAACATGGGGAGACTGTTTTATACCCTTTTCATGCATCAATAGTTTAATTAGGTATGACTGAGCGTATATGCATGATTTTAGATGCAGATTCCTAAAGCATGATTTCTAAATGCTCAACATGATTCAAGAATATGCAGGATTCCTAAGACATGATTTCTGGATGCACAAAATGATTACTGAGTTGTTAAGCAGGATCTATGTAGCGGCAGTGTACATTAGTTGTCTTAGGAGCAGGATTTCTAAATGGTCAAGGTATATACATGTTAATTGAGATGCTGAAACAGTAATCCTAAGAGCATGGTATCTAGTGCAAGTAGCAGAATTTATAAAGGAATGGTTTCATATAGCATGAGTTATGAATGCATATGAGTAACAGCTCTTTATTGATGCCGTTTATTAACCTAAGAGCAGTATTTCTAAGTGATCACCATGATCATGGATGAACAGCAAACATGGAATCCTAGGGACATGATATCTAGTATGATTTTAATGAGCATGTTGGTCCTAACACATGGATACACATATGAATGATATAAAAGGCCTAAGGCATGATCTCTACCCACTGATAATTAGATAATATATAGCTACCCTCCCCGTTTCACTAGCCATCCCCAATATTTGTTTACAATAATTATTACAAACCAATATTGAAGGAATTACATAAAAAGAAAAAAGGATAAGAAGTTATCTATAGGGAGCCTGCAATGTAGGCCCAGATCTCCATATCCTCAATGCCAGATTGTGTTTCACAGCCTTTCTCATAATCCGGGTGTGTCAGAGTTCCCTAAGGACCTCAAGGGATCCCGGGCAGTGCTCACACCCAGATTTCATAGCCATAGTAGAGTAATTGCAGTGTGGAAGGGCCAACCTTAGTGTGTCAGAGTTCAGAGGGAGCTCAAGGGTCCCAAAGCAGTCACACACTAAGGGGGCAGAACTTAAGGGTCTAAGAGTAGAGTGAGAGTGCTTGACATAGTTTTGAAAAGGTTTTAGTAGGAAAAGGATTTGAAAAGAGGCTTGTTAAAATATAGTTTTGTAAAAATAAAGGAGAACTGAACTCAGTAAAATAACTTTGAAGGGAGCAGGATAATTGACACACAATAGACCAAACACATAACCAAAATAGGTTTAGTAACATTCACATATCACAGACCCAAGACAAGTTCAATACCACAAACCTTCACCCAGGGATAGTGGGGGACTGGGAACACATAAAGCACATGATGGTGAACAAATAATAGGCAAAGGTCTTTTGCACTTGGTGCAGATAGTAGGAGATGGATTCAGGAGCATAGTTACAAAATCAGTAATACCTTAGAGGACTCATGAGATTGGGAGATAGTATAGGTTTATACTAAACATCAAAACAACTTAAGGTAGCAAATCAGTAGAGGCATGCCTTAACTAAACAACTAGTACACAAGTATAGAAATAGAGTAGAATCATATTGAGACATGTTAGGAGTTCATGAGAACATGCTGAACGTAAAAAGGTAAGACATAACTTGGCATACTAGATGAAGCAATGGGGCAAAGAGTTTAATTGCATGTTGAACAACAAAACAGTAGATAAAGGCATATTAGAAACACAATGAATTGAAGCAGCAAAAGAAACATATTGGTTTGGGAACTTGAATATAAATTAGAACATACCAGTGAAGAGGAAAATAAACACAAAGTAGAGGATATGAGAGCACAATAGTCAGCCTTGGCTTGCAGCCGGCGAAC
This sequence comes from Nicotiana undulata, assembly GCA_005239495.1. Classification (NCBI taxonomy): domain Eukaryota; kingdom Viridiplantae; phylum Streptophyta; class Magnoliopsida; order Solanales; family Solanaceae; genus Nicotiana; species Nicotiana undulata. Next base: position 22,014 of record ML273257.1, read on the forward strand.
TTAGAACAGTAACAGGTAACACAGAAAGAGAGAAGAAAGCTTTTAGTTGTGAGAGAGAGAGCTATTGAACCAGTGTGTGTTCCTCTTTAAGACTGTTAATGAGAGTAGTATATATAATAGTTTGAAGCTAGGTAAAATAAGGTAAGAATCAGACCGTCCAGTAATTATGGAACTCAAAAAAAAATCAATTAGTGTAAAATCAGTACAAGTACTCCCTTAATTAAGGGAGTTAATTTCAAACGGTCAGAAAAGGCAGCAAGTAAGGAAAGAAATCATGTACAACAAATAAGGAAAGACTTCGAATATAGTAGGTACAGAGTAAGAAATTGGGGTCATGTTCATATGGTCTTAATTAAGAAAATAATCAATTGATAGTGTAGTCAATCATGTAATAAGGAAGGAAATAAACTAAAGGTCGGAAATTAGTAAAGATATTACCACATGAAATCAGTAAAGAAAATCAATCACAAGGAATTAGGGATTCAAATAGGAGTAGTATTGATTTAGGAATCAACACAAATTACACAGAATAAAGACGTAATGCGCGAGAATCAGAAACCCTAGTAATTAAAATAGGGTAAAATCACACGGAATTAGGGATTTACATAGAGCATAACATGAATTACTGAATAAGCATAATACAAGAAGGAGAAGTAAAGATTAAGAGGTATCGATAAACAAAAAAAATAGAGTAGAACCACATAATAAGCAGGGATAATAGCAGCCGGAAACCCTAACAAGCAAACATGGGGTAAAAATCACGAAATCACAGAGTATTCATGAGAACACAGTGAACATAATAGAGTAGGTAAGCCTATTATCGAAAATAAACTCAGAGCCACAAATTAAAGCCAAGACTTTGGGTTTTTTAACAAAATAACTCAGACACAAAGGGAAAAAGATCGAATAAATCTTAAACGTAATAAAACTCATAAGATAATACTTAAAATCTGAAGGGAAATCATTTTTGAAAAGAGGTTTGAAAACCCTAGTTAGAAGGTGAAAAGTCAGTTCATGAAAATAGGAAAACCTTTTTGAAAACACCAAAAATAGCTCGGAATAAGACAATATATGTTATAGATCTATGAAAATCAGAGACTGATAGTTAGGGTTTCATAGAGACAACCCAAAGAGAAAGAGAACCGGCTAAAGAACCACTGGTTCTAGCCTAAAAATGAGGAAATCTTACTCGGACAGCCGTAGATGGCCGGAGAACGGCATGAAAGGCCATAGGTGGGAGTTGAACCGCTCCAGGTTCTCTTGAGGGCCTCAGGATAGTGTCAAATCGACGTGGGAGGAGAGCCATAGGCTAGGAGTGGTGGTGAGACCGCCATGATCACTAGCGAAGCGGTGGCCGGCGAGAGGAGCTAGGTTTAACAGAGAGAGCTTGAGAGAGATGAGGGGAGAGGGCGGCGGAGTGTAACGAGAGAGTGAAAGGGGGGAAATGAGGGTTTGGGGGGGTAGGTCATAGGATTAAATTAGGTAAGAATTAACCTGCAACGTTGATCAAAATGATCAACGACCAGGATTTGGCGGAGTTGGATCGGGTATTGTTAGGATTTGGACCTGTGGTTTTGGGCTAGTTTAATTGGGGTTGGGTCTGTTGGGTTGTGTATTTGGGTTAGGGGTCCAGGTAAATTGGGTTTAATTGAGAATTAAAGTGGCTAAAAGTTAACTACCCATAAAATTGCTAAATAATTAATAAAAATGGCCAATAATTACATAAAATAAATTGAGGCTAAATAGATGAAATTAAAATGATTAATTAGTATTAAAAATATAAAAATGATTTATTATCGAGTAAAAATAGCACAAAATATATAATTAGGCTATAATTGCAAAGTTATTACAATTATAGCCAAATAATGCCAGTTTGGCTAATTTGTGAAATAATTAAATCTTAATAGAATCAAAAATGATATATTAAGCTAAGAAATATTTTGAAATCATTTGTAATGCAGTTTATGATTAATTATTAGAGATAAAAATACTGGATAAATTAGAATAAATTAATAAAAATATTGGAAAATTATAGAAAAATACGGATTGTTATAAAAACTAATTTTGAAGGTATATATGCAAAATTAAAAAGAGTTGGAGGAAAAATTAGATATCAACAGATGCCCCTCTTTACCCGGGAAGGATGAAAGAGTTGTCGGGTAAAGATATGATGGCCAATTTTGACCGAGCTAAATGGTTTGATGAGTGTTAGGTCGCACCCTGGTTTATGTGTTGCCTACATATCTCTGGTTCTTACAGGAATCAGACTGTATGTAGTTCAGGATTCATCGGCGAAGTATCCCGATGAAGTTTTTTATAAGAACGGACGCAACATGTAGGGCTGGATGAATGAACGATTTACGGGATGGTTAGGGAAAATGGAGCAGGGCCGCTCCTGCTAGGGTAGTTGTTCCTTGCCGGATTACCTGCAAATAAGAAATACAAGCATATACCGTGCGTAAATTTAAACATGATGCAAGTTCCCGTTGGACTATAGATGCTGTCTTAGGACGGTTAAGGATGACCTCCTCAGACCATGATGTCATGGGCCATGGGTTTCTTGATGCAAGATTCGCAGGCCATGAAATGATGTTCTCGGGCCATGAGGATAGTGCCTCCGAAACATGACGCCTTTGAATAATGATATGCAAAATTGAAAGAGATCCTCAGGCCATGACATGGTGTTCTCGGGCTATGAAGATGGTGCCTCCAAACGATGACGCCTTTGGAGAGGTTGGCGATATTTCAGCCCATGAAATGTAATAATATGATGCAGACAAGACAGAGCTTAGTCTTGTGAATTGAAGGGCAGAGCTTAGCCCGAAAGAAAAGCTAAGTAAATAGTGCTTGAGACAACGCTTAGTCTCGACAAAAAGTAAATTGGAGGCAGAGCTTAGCCTTGGAAGGTAGGAAACTAGCTTTATGCAAGATGGAAATGGAGGTAGGGCTTAACCTCGGAAGGAATAATAGTAGCCTTATGCAAAGATGCAGATGGAGACAGTGTTTAGTCTCGGAAGGCAGAATGGTAGCCTTATGCAAAAAATGCAGATGAAGAGAGTGTTTAGTCTCAGAAGGTAGAATGGTAGCCTTATGCAAAGATGCAGATGGAGACAGTGTTTAGTCTCGGAAGGCAGAATGGTAGCCTTATGCAAAAAATGCAGATGAAGAGAGTGTTTAGTCTCAGAAGGTAGAATGGTAGCCTTATGCAAAGATGCAGATGGAGATAGTGTTTAGTCTCGAAAGGCAGAATGGTAGCCTTATGCAAAAAATGCAGATGGAGACAATGTTTAGTCTCGGAAGGCAGAATGATAGCCTTATGCAAAAAATGCAGATGGAGACAGTGATTAGTCTCAGAAGGTAGAAAAGTAGCCTTATGCGAAGATGCATATGCAGATGGAGACAGTGCTTAGTCTCGGAAGGCAGAAAGGTAGCCTTACGCAAGATTAAATAAATGACAGTAGAAGTTCTTAGCTGGTAGTAAATTGCGGTATTGTGACCGTTGTGAGTGTTGCGATTATGAAGTATCGTTTATGCTGATAATAAATGTCGGCATGTGTGACGGTTTTGAGAGTCGTGTCTTTTAAATAGTATTTGTCCTTTGGCGGATAGTGTGTTTTGGGCTTTTTGTAATCTTTGCGCCTGCATCCAAAGAAAAATCGTGAGTTCTGTAAATGGGGGAGGTTAGTTCGTATTCCCGCTGGCTTTGCTTGATTCGTTCGGCTTGATCTGATGATACCATTCCTATCATCGGGGTAGCGTTCGCTAAACAGAGCTGTTTCAAAAATAAGTATGCATGATTTTATAAAAGTATGACATAATGTATATTTAAAATAGTTTGGATGAACCGACGACCGTGACACGATTCAATACATTGCAACCTCTCCTGCTACGGAATTTTGAGGGTCCTCCTCAAAATTCTGCCCCAGTTTGATGGTTAACACTTCTGAGTGTTGCTCGTGCAGCGATCGGTTGAAATTACTTCGGAATTTTGAGGGTCCTCCTCAAAATTCTTGCCTAGTTTCCAATTGCGGGGAAAAATGAAATTTTTATTGAATTGTGACCGAACCCATAGGGCTGCCTACGTATCCCCTCTTAAACGGGAATCAGTTCAGGCGTAGTTCAATTTACATCATATAAGGAAAGCATAAAGATTACACATAGTAGAGTTTGACCGCGTCTGAATTGATTGGCTTTGGCCAGACTTCTCCGTCCATTTCTACAAGTCCTCCTGTAAGCACTCGGTGAACCATGTATGGGCCTTTCCAGTTAAGAGAGAACTTCCCTTTGGCTTCATCTTGATGTGGAAAAATCTTCTTTAACACCAGCTACCCTGGTGTGAACGATCTCGGCTTGACTCTTTTGTTGAAGGCTCTGGACATTCTATTCCGGTAGAGTTGACCGTGACATACCACATTCATTCTCTTTCCATCTATGAGAGCTAGTTGCTCATAACGGCTATTTACCCACTCTGCATCACTGAGCTCAGCTTCTTGTATGATCCTTAGGGAAGGAATTTCTACTCAGCAGGAATGATAGCCTCTGTACTATAAACCAACATATAGGGAGTTGCCCCGGTTGATGTACGGATTGTGGTGCGATATCCCAGTAAAGCAAATGATAACTTCTCGTGCCACTGCTTGTGCTTCTCTATCATCTTCCTTAATATCTTCTTGATGTTTTTGTTGGCGACCTCTACAACTCCATTCATCTGAGGTTGGTAGGCTGTGGAATTCTTGTGTTTGATTTTGAAAGTTTCACACATAGCTTTCATCAGGTCACTGTTGAGATTGGAACCATTGTTGGTGATGATTGACTCTGGGTCTCCGAATCGACAAAAAAATCGATCGCGGACAAAGTCGACCACGACTTTCTTAGTTACCGCTTTGTAGGATGCCGCTTCGACCCATTTGGTGAAATAATCGATGGCTACTAGGATGAACATGTGTCCATTGGAGGCGGCAGGCTCGATTGGATCAATAACGTCCATTCCCTAATTGGCGAACGACCACGGTGAGCTTGTGGCATTAAGCTCGTTTCGAGGTACCTTTATCATGTCTGCATGTATCTGACAGCGGTGGCATTTCTGGACATACTGGATGCAGTCTGTTTCCATAGTCATCCAAAAGTAATCATCCCGGAGTATATTCTTTTCTAAAACAAAACCATTCATATGCGGGCCGCATGTCCCAACATGAATTTCCTCTAGTAGCTTGGATGCTTCCTTTGCATCGACACATCTTAATAGTCCCAAATAGGGAGTCCTCCTATACAGGATTCCTCCACTGTGAAAGAAGTTGTTGGACAGTCTCCGAAGTGTACGTTTCTGAGTATGATTTGCAAGCTTCAGGTACTCTCATTTTGCTAAGTATTCCTTGATGTCATGAAACCAAGGGTTTCCGTCTGCTTCTTATTCGACATGGGCACAGTAAGCTGGTTAGTTATGGATCTTCACTGGAATGGGATCAATGAAATTCTTGTCTGGATGCTGAATCATAGACCACAGAGTAGCCAACGCAACGACGAACTCATTCTGGATTCTGGGGACATGCCGAAATTCTATCTTTGTGAACCTCTTTCTTAATTCCTGCACGTTGTGCAGGTACGGCAGTATCTTGGAATTCATGGTAGCCTATTATCCTTGTACCTGATGTACTAGCAACTATGAGTCACCAATCACTAACAGCTCCTGGACGTTCATGTCAATGGCCATGTTGAGCCCTAAGATACAGGCTTCATATTTCGCCATATTGTTGGTGCAAGGGAATCTGAGTTTGGCAGATACCGGATAGTGTTGACTAGTTTCTGATATCAAGACAGCTCCAATGCCGACTCCCTTGAAATTCGCCGCTCTGTCGAAGAACAGTATCCAACCGTCATAGGACTCTGTAATGTCTTCTCCTATGAATGATACCTCTTCATCGGAAAAATACATTTTCAGAGGTTCGTACTCTCCATCCACATGGTTTTCAGCTAGATGGTCTGCCAATGCCTGTCCCTTGATCGCTTTCTGAGTCACATAGACAATGTCGAACTCACTCAGCAAGATTTGACACTTGGCTAGCTTGCCGGTGGGCATGGGCTTCTGGAAGATGTATTTCAAGGGATCCATCCTCGATATGAGATATGTGGTGTAGGCACAAAAGTAATGCCTCAGCTTTTGAGCTACCAAAGTCAAAGCACAACAGGTGCGTACCAATAGAGAATACCGAGCCTCGCACGGAGTGAACTTCTTGCTGAGATAATAAATAACTTGATCCTTCCTTCTTGTTTCATTGTGCTTCCCCAGAACGGAGCTGAAAGTTCCATCTAACACTGCAAGGTAGAGTAGTAAAGGTCTACCTTGCTTAGGTGGTATTAGGACTGGTGGTGTTGACAGGTATTCTTTAATTCTGTCAAAGGCCCTTTGGAAATAATCGGTCAACTTGGTCGCGACATCTTTCTTCATCATCTTGAAGATAGGCTCACATATAACTGTAGACTGTGCTATGAACCGGCTGATGTAGTTAAGTTGTCCCAAGAAACTCATCACATCTTTCTTGTTCCTTGGCGGTGGTAATTCTTGAATGGCTTTGACCTTTGACGGATCCAGTTCTATCCCTCGGCGGCTGACAATGAACCCAAGAAACTTACCGGCAGGAACCCCGAATGCACACTTCACGGGATTTAGCTTCAGATTGTCTTTCCGCAACCTATTGAAAAACTTCCTCAGATCTTCTATGTGATCAGTGGATTTCCTGGACTTGATAATAACATCATCCACGTATACCTCGATCTCCTTGTGTATCATATCGTGGAAGATAGTGGTCATAGCCCTCATATAGGTGGCCCCAGCATTTTTCAGGCCGAACGACATCATCTTATAGCAGTATACTCCCCACGGCATAATGAAAGCCATTTTCTCAGCATCTTCTTCATCCATCCAGATCTGTTGATAACCAGCGAAGCAATCCACGAATGACTGTAGCTCATGCTTGGCGCAATTTTCAATCAGGATGTGTATGTTAGGCAAGGGGAAGTCGTCTTTCGGACTGGCCCGGTTGAGATCCCGGTAGTCGATACAGACTCTGACCTTCCCATCTTTCTTTGGTACTTGCACAATGTTAGCTAACCAGGTCGGGTACTCAACTACCCTGAGAACCTTGGCGTTGATCTGTTTGGTAACTTCTTCCTTGATTTTCAAACTTATGTCGGGCTTGAACTTTTTGAGCTTTTGCTTGACTGGCGGACACATAGGATCAGTTGGTTGTTTGTGAGAAACAATGGACGTACTTAGACTTTTCATGTCATTGTATGACCAAGCGAATATGTCCTCATACTCTTTTAGAAATTTTGTGTATTCTCTCTTTTCTGACAGCGACAGGTGAATGCTGATTCGAGTCTCCTTGACGTTTTCTGAATCTCCCAGGTTGACAATTTCGATCTTGTCCAGGTTAGAATTAGGTTTGTTCTCAAAATTCTCAACTTCTTTGAAAATCTCGTCAGGTATATCATCTTCTTCTAAATAAATGTTCGTTTGTTGCGTTGTCTCGTTGCATGTCACAGTCATTGGTTCGTCAAGACAAGTAATAGTAATGTTGTATAGGTAAAGTAATGAGAGAAAATATTGATTCATAAACACTTAAAAGCGCTTTTGATAAATTGAATAAATGTTTTGAACATTGAAGATCTTATTGCAGGAATTGAAAAATGTGAAAATAAAATCATTTAGTAAAAACAATGAACAATGCTTGTTTTAGCCTTGCTACCCCGAGGCTCGTCGGGCTCTGGCTGTTCTGACGGTCCAATTCTTGAGATATGCCCCTCTTCTCACGGCCTGTATGGAAGGGCTTTCCTCCCCCTCCTCCTTGAGAATAACACAACAATCCATGTCACTGTCTTCCAAGAACAAATTCCTTAACGCTGCAAGTGCCTCTTCTTCCTCTGACCCATAGATAATGCAGGCCTGCTGAAAGGTCTGCTCCAGATGTAGTATTGGCTGTTCCAAAGGGTAATAAGGACCGCGCCAAGGTGGCGACCAGTTCTTGAATTCTTCTCAAGTATATTTGTATCCCATACCGAAGGTGGTTCCATGTTTCTTAATTTTTATGGGTTTGGAGATTCCTTGGAGGTTCTTGCCGAGCCCTTTGCCTGGCTCGTATCCTTTCCAGTTCAGTATACTCTTGATTTTTCTATCCCACCATTTGTCTTTGTCGATAGCATTGACCCGTTCAATAAGGTGGTAAGTTTCCCCACCCAGCTTCCTTCTTCCTTCGACCACTAGAATAGTCTGGCGACTGTATATAGGGTTGCTTCCATCCCATGAATGATTACCTCTTGGTGATTCCATTCAAACTTTACTGCCTGATGCAGCGTTGATGCTACGGCCCCAACAACATGTATCCATGGCCATCCTAATAGCAAGTTGTAGGACACTGATACATCTATTACTTGAAAGTCAACTTCGAACCAAGTTGGTCCCATCTGCAAGCACAAGCTAATCTCGCCAATAGTGGACCTCTGAGAGCCATCAAAAGCTTTCACATTTATCGCCCCATCTCTTATCTCATGCAGCACTTTGCCCAATTTCTTGAGTTTTATCAATAGACAGATATTGAGACTGGATCCTCCGTCGATCAGAATTCTGGTGATGAAATAGTCTTCGCATTGCACCGTGATATGCAAAGCTTTGTTGTGACCCAACCCCTCAGGTGGCAGCTCGTCCTCATGAAAGGTGATCTTATGACTTTCCAACACTTGGCCCACCATATTGGCCATTTACCCACTAGAGATATTATTTGGCACATACGCTTCATTCAGCAGTTTCAACAAAGCATTTCTATGCGCCTCTGAATTTTGCAGCAGGGAAAGAATAGATATCTGAGTTGGCGTCTTGTTCAACTGGTCGATGACGGAATACTCCTTGGCCTGTACTTTCTTCCAGAGGTCATCTGGACCTGTCTCGATAATGGGTGGCCTGTTGGAAGCTTTCTTGCTTGATTCAGCCAGATGTTCAGGTGTGTAGACTCTACTAGTTCTTGTCATACCCTGTGCCGCAGTAGCTTCCTAAATCTTGACCTTGCCCTTCCTTCTTGCCTCAGCCACATAATCCCATGGAACATTATTTGTATAGAAGGGTGGCGTGGTTAATATTGCCACTGTAATCGGTGCAGCTACCCTTACTTCGAATGGAACATGTTCCTTAGGTGGAAGAACTGCAACCTCAAATGGTGCGAGTACATTTGCCGGTGGCATGACTTCGACCTCAAGAGGTACAAACATATCCACCTCAGCATTCTCAGATGGTTGAATCTGGACTATGATTGGGTTGAGAGTAACCACTGGTTTCTTTGGGTCATCGCCTTCTACGATCAACCCGATTGACCCCTCCAGATCCCAATCTTCTTCGATTTCAATCATGTGGATGCCTCCACCTTTATGGTCTGGAAGAGGGTTGTTGCGGACGTTTGGAGAGGATTCCTTTGCCACAATGATCTTGTTATCAATCAAGGATTGTATCTTTTCCTTCAAAGAGCGGCATTCATCGATGGTGTGTCATTTCATCTCGTAGTGGTATGCACAAGACTTGTTTGGGTTAACCCACTAGGAAGGATTCTCAGGGGTCACGACAGGGATGGGGGTGACATAACCAGCAACCTTTAGTTTCTCATACAACTGGTCGATCGGTTGTGCGATGGCAGTGTATTGTTTTGGAGGTCTGCGATCAAAATTAGGCCGGGGTCTAGGGAAATTTTAGCGTGCAGGGGGTGATTGATAATGGGATGGCTTAGAGTTGTAAGTGTGGTAAACATGAACGGGTTGGGAGTATCTGGGTGAAGTCGGTTGATATGTAGGTGGTGGAGATGATTGGTAGGTTAGTGGCGCTTGGTATGATGGTGAGCGTGCTTGGTAATTCGAGGTCGGTTGATATGTGAGTGGAGGTGTAGGGTAGGTTTGGTATTTAAGTGGAGATTTGGTTCTTTGTGCAACCATCACGGCTCCCACGTCCCTTTTCTTGGACACACCACCAGACTGTAGAGCCTTGTTTGTAGCTTTCAAAGCCTCAAAGTTAGTAACCATACCACTCTTGATTCTTTCTTCTATCCTTTCACCCAATTTGATAATGTCGGAGAACTTGTGGTTCTCAACACCATCAACCGCTCATAGTGTTGTGGATCTTGAGCGCAGACGAAGAACTTATTCATCTGTTCCTCGTCCAAGGCGGGCCTGACCTTAGAAGCTTCAGACCTCCAGCGAGTAACATACTTGCGAAATGTTTATGTGGGCTTCTTCTTCAAATTCTGGGTGTAGAACACATCCGGTGCATCCTCCGTATTAAACCTTAATCTATCCATGAAGTCAGATGCCATGCTCACCCAATTCGACCAGTTCCTGGGATCTTGGATGATGTACCATGATAATGCGTCTCCTTTCAAGCTCCTCATAAATAGCTTCATGCGGATCCTCTCATCCTTCCCCACTCCAACCAACTTGTCACAGTAGGTCCTCAGATGGACCCTTGGATCACCTGTCCATCAAACATTTCGAACTTAGGAGGTTTGTACCCCTCGGGCAGTTCGACATCGGGCTGTATGCAGAGGTCCTCATAGTTCAGCCCCTCGATTCCTTTCCTTCCCTCAACGCCCTGAACCTGGCTGGTCGGCTTCTTAAGTTCCTCAGCCAAGTTCCTGATAATCAGATCCTTTTTACTAGACTCGAGTGTGTATGAGATAGGTTGGGTGGAGTGTGTCATAGTCTCCACATAGATGGGGTTATTGTGGTGGCCTGGTGTATGGGTGTAGAAATGGTCGTTTGTTGAGTTCTGAGGTTCTGGGATAAGTAGTGGAGTGTTCTTTGGAGTATGGCAGGTGTTACATTGTGTTGGGAGGGTTTGGTTCTTTGGTGGAGTGGCGTGATGATGAGCTGCAGGATGATTTTGCTGTTTTGGGATGTTTTGAGGAGGTGTCGGATTCTGGATGTTAGGGAGGTTGACGTCCGGGACGTTGAGGGTGAATGAAAGGTTTGCCGAATTTCGAACCTGATCAAGCTCTTCTTGGAATTTTAACAACTTTTGTTCAAGTTGCGACATAGTTTCATTTGGAACCCGAATACCCTGGGCATTAGTGGCCTCTACCCGTTCAACTATGTTCTCCTTTCTGATGTTGCTTGAATCTTCCATTTTGTTCTTTCCTTTGGGAGGGCTAGGAGGAGGAGAGGGTGGAGGGCCCCTAGATCTTGTTAGATAGGATGATGATGCCAGAGTGCAAGAACTAACCTTTGGGGAGGGGAATAATAAAAGAACAAAGACATAAACAAAAGGTAACCAAGTCAGTGAGGATTATGAAAAAGTATTGCAGTATTTAAACACATAGTGCGGGAATGTAAAGTGAGTCCTAATTTGGGAACCTCTTTGTGCCCGAGGTAAGCCTAGCGACAAATTGATTTGGAGAACTTGAAATTCTAAATGCCTCATTTCATTGATAAAAATAGACGAATCCCAAAACGACACTAAATAAGCAAGAAATAAAGTCACTAATGGCCATTGGCCTTATTACATTAATAAAGCAAAAAAGACATTCCTATCTACTTGGTCCCAGAAGGACCTTTCCCAGACTCGGCATTCTTGGCTCCCTCGAACAGATTTCCCCGCTCGCAAAGTCCTAGCAATAGGTATGCTCGGGCTAGATGTCCACCTTCGTTCCCCTCAGCCTTTTGACAGTCTTCGACCCTCTTGAGGAATTTACCCTCCAGCTCGACTATGCCTCGTTCCAAGTAACCCAGATTTCTATTTGCACTGACAGCCATGTCTTTCCACTCTTCAATCAACTTCTTGTTGGACTCGTGTATCTCGCGGTTCTCATCCTCACATTCGCGGATCTTCTTGCGCAACTGATTATACTTGACCCGAGCCTCGTCCTTTTCGTCTATGATCCTGTGACCTCGGACAAACCCCGGCTTGCCCAGACCATCCCAATTATCTTCCAACCAACCCGAACAGAAAGGGGTGCAACTAGTGTGATATCAGTCTGGATCAATGGTGTCTTTCTCCGTTATGATCTTAAAGTGCCACATGTGTTGAACGTGGAACTTTTAACGACTATCGTCATTCTGAAAGTCAGCCCGGAAATTACTCATCTTGTCGACCCTTGGTATGACTTGTTTCCTACCCGCTTGTCTCATAACTCGGAGAGGGACGTAAGGGTATGTTCCTCTCAGACCAATCAGTACCAAGAATGGTGCATCTCTGGATCGGACGATGAACTCTTCTTTTGAAACCACTCGAATATCCATTGGACTTGTTCCTCAGTCAGATTATCGAATAACGCGACCCACTCTTTGGTATTCTCAGGTTGAGCAAACATGTCAGGGATGTAAGTCATTCGCTTTGGATGGTGGAAAGCAATGTGGTCATTCCACGCCCTTCACTGAAACTCTTGTCGGTACTGGCCCTTTTGAAGATGTTCCAAAAGCCAGAGTTGTAGTAATAAGTTGCAGCCCTCGAAGTGTTTTTCTCCTCTTTGGCATTGTTCCAAGGCTCGATACATGTCTGAAATAATCATGGGAACAATGCTGAAAGTTTGCCCACCAATTCCCTCCATTAGTGTCTTGGTTACCATATCCAACCTAGTATGGATTATTTCTTTCTTCATCGGAAATACAATCAGACCCAGGAAGCAAACCATGAAAATGAACACCCTAGGGTGAATGTGTCCCAAGGATGTGATGGCGAATTCATCATGGAATGTACGGTATGACTTGTTGTCGCCGTACCTTTCATACAAGTAGTCAAAAGGGATGTATTATTCCTTCAGACACCCTAATTCTGCGTTCTTCTTTAAACCCATCATTTTTAAGAAAACTTTGCATGTGCGGTTCTCAGGCATTAGCAAACCCGTAGTTTCCCAAACTAGACCGGCCAATCCTCCTATTTCCTCTGACAATGGTGTCATTTCGATGTCCCCAAAGCGGAAGACAGCCCTTTCACAATCCCAAAATAAGGTAGCAGCCTCTATCATCGTGTTGTTAGGCTGGATTTCCAGGAGGGACGGTAGATTACCCAGATATTTTTTGACAAGTGTTTTGTCGCTAGAATGCAGATCTTCCCACCAACTCAGCAATTTTGGGTAGATATTGGTAACCATGCCGAATCTTGGGACTTCGTGCCTCATATTTCTGCAAGGCAAACAAGGTTAGGCCCTGACCCCCACCAGACTTGACTATTTAACATCAACGATTAGCATGTAAGCATTTAATTCTCCAAATAAATGCACAGAACGTGATGATGTCCGTTGGGATTTATGGAAACCCGGTGGACTTTAGACAAGGCTATCTTAAAGGCTATTGTGTGGACAACACATTAGCCTGGCTAAGTTGACCATGATGTATGCAACAGTATAATGGAGTAAGGTTTCTATCGGGTTTTAGTTCGGTACCCTTGAGCGGACAACTCAAGGGGGAAAGGCACGGAACCGTCGACTGCACCGCTGACCGACTAGTTTTACCTCAAATAAGCCTTTCCAAATTTAGGGGGTAATGATATAGGAAGGGCGCAACCACTCATCAAGCGTTGCTATAGGATTTTGTTTGGCACGAGTGGAGTATGAATGTTGGATCATGAATAATGCAATAAATAGTAAACATGTAGTCACGTATTTGCACGTTATGAAAGCAGTAAATACGGCAGTTTATAATTTAAAACGGTTACAAAGGAAGGAAACAAGAGAGATATGTCAGTTACTTTTTGAAGAAAATTAAATGCCTAAAGGAAATAAACAAGTAATTGCACATAGGAAGAGGTACAAATTCACAAAGCAATTTGAAATGGTAAAAGCCTGAAAAATCCCCAGCAAAGTCGCCATGCTGTCACGCTCCCTTTTTCCCAACACTCCTTTCGGATCCGATCAAATGGTTTATGACATTAGTTGGGGAAACTCATTCCTTTTCTGAAATGGGTTTGCATGTTTCGAAGAGTCACCACCTAACGATTTTAAGGTGCGTTAGGACACTTATTGGGAGTTCATTTACAACTAAGTTTGACAACAAGAGACATGGTAAGGGATTGAAATTATCCTAAGGGGAAGGTGTTAGACACCCCTCAGAATCCACAAGTGTGGTTCCCGACCAAATAACATTTGTGAATTTGTACAACTAGCAAGTAAACAATTAATGTCCAAATAGCAGGGGATTTTGAAATATTCATAGTCTAAGCACACATATGTTACTAGTTTGAAAAGGATTATAGTCTAAACATGTCTATAGGGTAGGGGTATCCTAGGTTTGTTTGTAATATGGATCACATCAATGCAATACCCAGTATAACACTCCTTGAAAAGGGACTACACGTGGTATTAGCGCACCGGTCATCATATCCATATCTACCCTTTCCCACCCCGTAAAGGTAATTAGAGCGAGTGTTGGTCACGACCTCTATTGCATGTTGTTACCCGTCCCTTCCTATTAGTCCCGGAGGAGTTTAGGACTTCTATCCTATGAGGGAAGTTCTAGGTAGACCCTCAGGTTTAAAGGTAAAATACTAAGGCGACATACAGAAAATAGATAGGACTGCAGATAAGGGGATAACATGTAAACATGAAAGGGATCAAGTACCTCCAAAGATAATACAAAGAATCAGCATGACTCAAACAGAGTTAAGGTCTTGGTTTTAATTCAGATCCTAAAGCATGGTACCTAAGTGATAATAACAAAGAGGCAGATTTATTGCATAACTCAGAGAGGAATTCTTAATCCATTTTTGCCTACTGATTTTAAGCATGCTGATAGTTAGAGTACATATGAAAGAAGCGCATTTCAGTTATTAATAGCCTTAATTACCTAAGGCCTGCCGAGGCGTGGCATAATACTCAATTGTTACCGGAATTATTGAAAAACAATGTAGGAGTTGTTTTACCTAAATCATGATGTTCTAGGTTTTGCAAGAGACACTGGATTGTTTGCCAGTTTGCTTAAAACATGGGGAGAATCATGCATCAATATTAGGTATGACTGAGAGAGTATGCATGATTTTAGATGCAGATTCCTAAAGCATGATTTCTAAATGCTCAACATGATTCAAGAATATGCAGGATTCCTAAGACATGATTTCTAGATGCACAAAAGGATTACTGAGTTGTTAAGCAGGATCTATGTAGCGGCAGTGTACATTAGTTGTCTTAGGAGCAAGATTTCTAAATGGTCAATGTATATACATGTCAATTGAGATGCTGAAATAGTAATCCTAAGAGCATGGTATCTAGTGCAAGTAGCAGAATTTATAAAGGCATGGTTTCATATAGCATGAGTTATGAATGCATATGAGTAACAGCTCTTTATTGATGCCGTTTATTAACCTAAGAGCAGTATTTCTAAGTGATCACCATGATCATGGATGAACAACAAACATGGAATCCTAGGGACATGATATATAGTATGATTTTAATGAGCATGTTGATCCTAACACATGGATACACAAATGAACGATATAAAAGGCCTAAGGCATGATCTCTACCCATTGATAATTATATAATATATAGCTACCCTCCCCGTTTCACTAGCCATCCCCAATATTTGTTTACAATAATTATTACAAACTAATATTGAAGGAATTACATAAACAGAAAAAATGATAAGAAGTTATCTATAGGGAGCCTGCAATATAGGCCCAGATCTCTATATCCTGAATGCCAGATTGTGTTTCACAGCCTTTCTCATAATCCGGGTGTGTCAGAGTTCAGAGGGAGCTCAAGGGTCCCAAAGCAGTCACACGCTAAGGGGGCAAAACTTAAGGGTCTAAGAGTAGAGTGAGAGTGCTTGACATAGTTTTGAAAAGGTTTTAGTAGGAAAATGATTTGAAAAGAGACTTGTTAAAATATAGTTTTGTAAAAATAAAGGAGAACTGAACTCAGTAAAGCAACTTTGAAGGGAGCAGGATAATTGACACACAATAGACCAAACACATAACCAAAATAGGTTTAGTAACATTCACATATCACAGACCCAAGACAGGTTCAACACCACAAACCTTCACCCAGGGGTAGTGGGGGACTGGGAACACATAAAGCACATGATGGTGAACAAATAATAGGCAAAGGTCTTTTGCACTTGGTGCAGATAGTAGGACATGGATTCAGGAGCATAGTTACAAAATCAATAATACCTTAGAGGACTCATGGGATTAGAAGATAGTATAGGTTATACTAAACATCTAAACAACTTAAGGTAGAAAATCAGTAGAGGCATGCCTTACCTAAACAACCAGTACACAAGTATAGAAATAGAGTAGAATCATATTGTGACATGTTAAGAGTTCATGAGAACATGCTGAACGTAAAAAGGTAAGACATAACTTGGCATACTAGATGAAGCAATGGGGCAAAGAGTTTAATTGCATGTTGAACAACGAAATAGTATATAGAGGCATATTAGAAACACAATGAATTGAAGCAGCAAAAGAAACATATTGGTTTGGGAACTTGAATTGAAATTAGAACATACCACTGAAGAGGACAATAAACACAAAGTAGAGGATAAGAGAGCACAATAGTCAGCCTTGGCTTGCAGCCGGCGAACTTAGAACAGTAACATGTAACACAGAAAGAGAGAAGAAAGCTTTTAGTTATGAGAGAGAGAGCTATTGAACCAGTGTGTGTTCCTCTTTAAGACTGTTAATTAGAGTAGTATATATAATAGTTTGAAGCTAGGTAAAATAAGGTAAGAATCAGACCGTCCAGTAATTATGGAACTCAAAAAAAAATCAATTAGTGTAAAATCAGTACAAGTACTCCTTTAATTAAGGGAGTTAATTTCAAACGGTCAGAATAGGTAGCAAGTAAAGAAAGAAATCATGTACAACATATAAGGAAAGACTTCGAATATAGTAGGTACAGAGTAAGAAATCGGGGTCATGTTCATATGGTCTTAATTAAGGAAATAATCAATTGATAGTGTAGTCAATCATGTAATAAGGAAGGAAATAAACTAAAGGTCGGAAATTAGTAAAGATATTACCACAGGAACAGTAAAGGAAATCAATCACAGGGAATTAGGGATTCAAATAGGAGTAGTACTAATTTAGGAATCAACATAAATTACACGGAATAAACACGTAATGTGCGAGAATTAGAAATCCTAGTAATTAAAATAGGGTAAAATCACACGAAATTAGGGATTTACATAGAGCATAACATGAATTACTGAATAATCATAATACAAGCAGGAGAAGTAAAGATTCAGAGGTATCGATGAACAAAAAAAATAGAGTAGAACCACATAATAAGCAGGGATAATAGCAGCCGGAAACCCTAACAAGCAAACATGGGGTAAAAATCACGAAATCACAGAGTATTCATGAGAACATAGTGAACATAATAGAGCAGGTAAGCCTATTATCGAAAACAAACTCAGAGCCACAAATTAAAGCCAAGACTTTGGGGTTTTTAACGAAATAACTCAGACACAAAGGGAAAAAGATCGAATAAAGCTTAAACGTAATAAAAATCATAAGATAATACTTAAAATCTGAAGGGAAATCATTTTTGAAAAGAGGTTTGAAAATCCTAGTTAGAAGGTGAAGAGTCACTTCATGAAAATCGGAAAACCTTTTTGAAAACACCAAAAATAGCTCGGAATAAGACAATATCTGTTATAGATCTATGAAAATTAGAGATTGATAGTTAGGGTTTCATAGATACAACACAAAGAGAAGGAGAACCGGCTAAAGAACCACTGGTTCTAGCCTAAAAATGAGGAAATCTTACTCGGACGACCGTAGATGGCCGGAGAACGACATGAAAGGCCATAGGTAGGAGTTGAACCGCTCCAGGTTATCTTGAGGGCCTCAGGACAGTGTCAAACCGGCGTGGGAGGAGAGCCATAGGCTAGGAGTGGTGGTGAGACCGCCATGGTCACTAGCGAAGCGGTGGCCGGCGAGAGGAGCTAGGTTTAGCAGAGAGAGCTTGAGAGAGATGAGGGGAGAGGGCGGTGGAGTGTAACGAGAGAGTGAGAGGGGGGAAATGAGGGTTTGGGGGTAGGTCATATGATTAAATTAGGTAAGAATTAACCTGCACCGTTGATCAAAATGATCAACGACCAGGATTTGGGCAGAGTTGGATCGGGCATTGTTAGGATTTAGACATGTGGTTTTGGGCTAGTTTAATTGGGGTTGGGTCTATTGGGTTGTGTAATTGGGTTAGGGGTCCAGGTAAATTGGGTTTAATTGAGAATTAAAGTGGCTAAAGGTTAACTACCCATAAAAATAGCTAAATAATTATTAAAAATGGCCAATAATTACATAAATTGAAATTGAGGCTAAATAGATGAAATTAAAATGATTAATTAGTATTAAAAATATAGAAATGATTGATTATCGAGTAAAAATAGCACAAATATATAACTAGGCTATAATTGCAAAGTTATTGCAATTATAGCCAAATAATACCAATTTGGCTAATTTGTGAAATAATTAAATCTTAATAGAATCAAAAATGATATATTAAGCCAAGAAATGTTTTGAAATCATTTTTAATGCAATTTATGATTAATTATTGATGATAAAAATACTGGATAAATTAGAATAAATTAATAAACATATTTGAAAATTATAGAAAAATACCAATTATTATAAAAACTGATTTTGAAGGTATATATGCAAAATTAAAAACAATTGGAGGAAAAATTGGGTATCAACATATATTTACATGTATATTTGGATCGGGTCGTACATCCCCGACATAACTCGTGCGTGAAGATATCGGAACCCTTTATATATTTGGTATTGTTTCGCGGACTTGAAAGGTGAAAGGATTAGATGAAATAAATGACCTGGTTCTTACTTAAATAAAAGGATTGTTTACTTATTTCCTATTTCGAGTTCTATTAACATTGTATAATTCATGTTTTGTTAGAACTTTATTTTATTATATTATTGGCCCTTAGTAAGTGTCGGAGTCGAGCCCTCGTCACTAATTCTTTGAGGTTAGACCATATACTTACTGGGTACATGTTGTTTATGTACTCACGCTACACTTCTGCACTTAAATGTGGAGGATCTAAGGCAGGTGCATCTGGATATCAGTCCGGCACGCACGCTTGACTTACACTTCGAGACTTCACGGTGAGCTGCCTTCTGAGTGGTACTGCAGCAGCTGGAGTCTTCCTTTTGTTACATTTTCTGTCTATTTCCTTTTCAAACAGTAGACTAGTATTCTTTTGTATATTCTACTAGAATGCTCATATACTTGTGACACCAGGTCTTGGCACACATGATTTTGATTTGCACTCAGTTGCTTTCGTTTAATTACTTTACAATCTGTAAATTTCTAAAACTTTTATCAACGAGGAATGTTATTCACTTAGTAAATTTATTAAACGCGAGAAACCACTAGATTGACTAGTGTCGGCTTGCTTACCAACAATGTTGGGCGCCATCATGGCTTATAATGGAATTGGGTCGTGACAATATGGTATCATCGGTAGCTTCTACAGAAGCGCAAGGAGTTCCAGAGGTGCGGAAAATCGACTGGGCAGAATATATATGCTAGCCAAACGGGATTTGCTCATTTCATCTCATTTTTGTCTCTTGGAGCCGACATTGGAGCGATTTTGGAGAGTTACTTCATCCTTCTCTTAAGGGTAAGTGTTTCTAAACCACTTTTAATTATATTTCATGAACACATATGAAATTTTAACATGGAAATTAGTAGAAATTAAGGGATTTTGAAAGAAACCTAGAATTTGGTATTTTGAATTTTTACCACGAAATTGGAACGGAATTAGGAATCACTAATATATTTGAGTTCGTAAGGTTATGGGTAATGTTTATATTTGAGAATTTTCGGAATTCGGGCACGTGAGAACGAGGGTTGACTTTATTGACTTTTTGAACGGAGTTGGGAAGTATTATAAATTTATTAATTATAATGTTGGAGTATACTTTTATTGGCATCCGTGATTGTTTGACTAGTTTAAGAATGTTTGACTTGGAGTTAAGTGTTAGAGTGGCATTGGAGTCGGTTATGGAATCTCGGAGAGAGGTAAGTCTCCTGTCTAACCTTGTAAGGGGGAAACTACCCCTAGTGATGTAATTATTATGTGCTATTAGTTGTGGATGTTGAGTACACACGAGGTGACTCCGTACGTAGCTAAAGCATGTTTATGTCCGGGGTAGACTTAGGGCCTTACCATGTAATATTTGGAATATTTGAACTCATTCTTGCTCGCTTAATTAATTGATATTATAATTTATCAGTGTTGGCTTGCCTAACAACGGTGTTGGGCGCCATCACGACCTATAATGGAATTGAGTCGTGACAACATGGTATCAGAGGTAGCTTCCGCAGAAGCAGATCCGTAGAAGCGCTAGGAGTTCCGGAGGTGCGAAAAATCGACTGGGTAGAATATATATGCTAGCCAAACGATATTTGCTCATTTTATCTCATTTTTCTATCTTGGAGCCGACTCTTGCGCAGAATATATATATCAAGATGAGTGCACCACCTGGGAACAGGGAAGGACAATCAACTGCTAGGCCACCACTCTTCAATGTCCTGTACTACTCCTGGTGGAAGAACGGGATGAAGGATCACTTAATTGGAGAAGACTATGAACTATGGGACATAGTCACTGACGGTCCTTTGGACCCCATGAAGAAGACTGCTGAAGGATTAGATGTGCCAAAGACAAGAGTTGACTGCACCGCTAAAGACTTAGGAAAATGAGAGAAGAATGCAGTCCAAGAAGTGGCTTGTGTGTGGACTTGATCCAGATGAGTACACCAGAATTCAAAGTTGTACTAGTGCCAGGGAAATTTGGGACACTTTGCAAGTGGCTCATGAAGGAACTGCTCAAGTAAAAAGATCGAGAGGTACTCTACTATATTCCCAATATGAGAACTTCTCCATGAAGTAAGGAGAGACCATCCAAGAGATGTACACTAGATTCACTACTCTGACAAATTAACTAAAATCTCTTGGAAGGACGATTCTTGAAGAAGACAAGGTTGAGAAGATCTTGACAAGGGTTCTGCCAATCTCTTGGGAAAGTAAGATTACTACAATTCAGGAATCCAAGAACATGGCAACCCTCAGACTGGATGAGCTAATTGGAAATCTCACTGCCTATGAACTTAAAAGGCAGACAATGAAGATGGATGCACCCAAGAAGGAAAGAAGTCTGGCACTGAAAATCACGGAGGGAGCAGAACTCGAGGAAGATGAAATGGCTATGATCACCAAGGAATTCAAGAATTACCTTATGAGGAAAAAGGGCATCTCAAGAGGTGGAAATTACAACAAGGCAAAGGCACAAGAAAAACCCACCAATGAGGGATGCTACAAATGTGGAAAAACTGATCATCACATCAAGAACTGCCCTCAGTGGGAAGTTGAATGGAAAAGGGAAATATCTGAACGAAGGAACCGGAAGAAGGAACAGGTTCATCCCAAGAAAAACAAAATATCAACAAAAGTTATGGTTGCGGCTTGGGGAGAAGTTCAGATGATGAAGATGGAGATGAACAAGCACTCATGGCAACTTGTGAGTCAGATGAGGAATCATATGAGGAATCAGAGGTAAGTATATCCCATCTCAAAGACAAGATTAAGTTCTTATCCTAAGAAAAACTCTCTGAATTATTACTTGACTTCATTGATGATTCTGAAGTAATAAATAAAGAGAAGGAACAGTTGTCTAAGGAGTGTGTAACGTTAAAATCAAAACGTAAGAACCTAGAACTCAGAGTAAGTGAATCTGTGTCTGAAAACACTACTCTGAAGAACCAGGTTCATCCTTGAAACAAATATCCTAGAGTTAAAATCTGAAAATTTAAAACTGAAACTAGGAACCAGTAAGAAGACAGCTGACAACTCTCAACTCATCTTAGAATAAAATGTAGGCAAATTAAAGGATGAGTTGTATAAGAAAGATGAACAGATAAGAGTGTTAAAAGAGGAACTTGGTAAGGTTAAGCATGAACTGGACAGAACATGCAAATGGAATAAATCCTCTGATGCTTTAACATGGCTACAAGAAAATCATAGTAGCAACAGAAGAGCACTTGGCTTTGGGAGTCAACTACCTAAATGGGATCCCAAAAGCAAGTACCCCACTCTTCCTGAGAACAAAATTTGTACCCACTGTGGTAAGACTGGTCATTACAAGATTGAATGCAATGCAAAAGAGCAGGCCTGTCAAAAGAATAAAAGTTTTGTTCAAAGGAAAAAATGGTTACCAAATTGGGCTAAAAGGAACTTAATTCATCTTTTTTCTTATAGAAAGGGACCAAAACTAGTTTGGGTTCCTAAGACTAACCCCTTATTGTCTTTTGTAGGTTCAAGTGAAAGGAAGTAGCCAAATATGGTACATGGATACTGGTTGCTCAAAACACATGACTGGCAACAAGGAACAATTCTTTTCACTTGAGAACCTCAAAGGAGGAAATGTCTCCTTTGGAAATGGAAAGAAAGGTGAAATATTTGGGGTTGGTAATGTAGGTAAGAATGACACACGTTTCATTGAGAATGTTTGCTTGATAGATGGCTTGAAATATAGCCTGATCAGTGTGTCACAACTGTGTGACAGAGGTAACCTAGTAGCATGTCACGACCCCAAATCCTAACAGGCCGTGATGGTGCCTATCGTGGAACTAGGCTAGCCGACCATCACTTTACTACGGATTTATTCAATTATAACAGTTCACAACATAACAATAAACAGCAGTCATAATAAAGAAATAAATGACATAAGTCTAACGCCCCCAATAATGAACTAAACCACCCTAAATAACCTCCCAGAACTGGAGTCAATAGTAATGAGCATCTAAGAATATATAATCTAACTCTGCTAATACCATGGTATATGTATCTGAATCAAATACTAAAGCTAAATAGGGAAAGGAAGTGGAGAAGCTGTGGACGCTGGACAGCTACCTCGAAATCCCGTGAAATGCTGCTATCGAACATGCGTCAGCTACTGCTGCGAGTTAGTACCTGGATCTGTGCACAGAGGCACAGGGAGTCTTTATGAGTACGCCAACTCAGTAGTAATGAAAATAAATCACAGTCTGAGTAATATAAAAAACACAATACAGATACACAATTCCACAAAACCAATAACACACCAAGTCACCATGTAGTATTCATCAAATAATAAGTTCGAAAATCAGTTTCCAGAAAACCTTTGAAACAAGTGCAATATCAGTATATCTCAGTAAAATTCTCAGTAAAACCAGTGTGAAAACGAAGTAAATCATAGTTTGAAAACTCAGTAAAACCTTTCATAAAACTGCCCCTCGGGCCATAATCATTTCTCGTAACAATATTTTTCAGTATCAGCCCATCAGGCAACCTCACAATCACTCAGCCCATCAGGCAACCTCACAATCACTCAGCCCATCAGGCAACCTCACAATCACTCAGCCCATCAGGCAACCTCACAATCACTCTGCCCATCAGGCAACCTCACAATCACTCTTCCCATCAGGCAACCTCACAATCACTCTGCCCATCAGGCATCCTCACATCACTCATCATAACCCCCACGGGCATCACTCAATCGGTACCAACGCTCACTGGGGGTGTGTTACAGACTCCGCAGGGGCTCCTACAACCCAAGCGCTATAAAAAGCCACAGCATGGCATAAATCACACACAATATAGGCCCGTAGCCTAACTCATATCAAATCATCCTCACAATATAGGCCAGCAGCCTCACTCATATCATAACATCCTCACAATATAGGCCAGCAGCCTCACTCAGTCAGACACTCTCAATTTGCCCTTCAGGCCATAAATATACCGGGTTCTCGACCCAAAAACAGTTTTTCATTTTTCAATAAATAGTATCAAAATACTCTGAGTGTCAAAACAATTTATCAGGAAAAGACTGAGTGTAAAATCATAGCATATCAGTGAGGAAAATATAGTAAACACAACCCTCAAAGGGAAAACAGATCGGCACTAGGCCCCAACCACGGCTTACAGCCCAAAACATATCATAATATATAACTACTAATTGAGCAAAGGCTTAAAAATCGGTTTCGCAACTCAATAGTTGCCTAAATAGGAAAGATGTTTCCAAAGTTTCCACCTTTTCATTTCAAAACCCGTGAAAGGGTGCATAGTCCGGGGTTTCATACCCTCAAGACAGGATTTAAAGACATTACTTACCTCAAACTAGCCCGGAATTATTCCGCGATGCGCTTGCCTTTCGAATCAACCTCTGAAGGCTCCAAATCTACCAAGTTTAGATTTTTATCATCAATATGTGCTTAAGGAACAATTTCCAATCGAAAGATATCAAATTTAACTCAAACAAATCCGAAACCGGTCAAAACCCGACCCCCCATGCCCGCGTCCCGAAACTCAGAAATTTTTATACCAAAATGTTCTTCGTCCTCTCATGAGTACGTACATATAAATAACACCAAAATCGGAGTTCGTTTGACCCCTCAAATCGACCCTTGAAGGTCTCAAAATCTCAAGCCCTAAAACCCAATATTTCTACCGATTTTCCATGAATTTACACTGGTTTTATGCTCTATAATCACCCATAATCGAGGTTTAATGATTTGAACACTTACCTCTATAAAGAACAAATATTTCCCTCTCCAAAATCATCCCCAAAAGCTCATTTCCATACAACAATGGTGAAAAATAAAGTCTAAGTCGCGGAGGGTTTGTTTATATTTTCTGAACAGTGGTTCCGCACCTGCGGACCCGCACCTGCGGTCCTAGGCCTGCACCTGCGATCTCCCTTGAATTCTCCCAATTCCGCACCTGCGATGCACCTTCTGCACCTGCGACCTCGCAGGTGCGACAAATTCCTCGCACCTGCGGACCACTCCCCACTCAGCCAAATCTCGCACCTGCGGAGCCCAGTCCGCTCATGCGGAACCGCACCTGTGATCAAACATATGCAGGTGCGGAAATCCCTACGATTTCACACCAGCAGCTTTTTGCTGCAATTTCCAACTTCCGAAATTCCCGTTGACCATCCGAAATGAATCCCGAGCCTCTCGGGACCCCAACCAAACATACCAACACGTCTCATAACATCATTCAAACTTAGTTGCACTCTCAAAACATCAAAACTAACATCAAAACACCAAATTTTCATCGGATTCAAGCCTAAGAACTTCGAAAATCCTAGAATCCACCAATGACGCCGAAACTATCCAAAACAACTCTGATTGACATGAAATTTTGCGGACAAGTCCAAAATGACATTACGAACCTGTTTCAACTGTCAGAATTCCATTCCGGCCCCGATATCCTATTTTCCACTGCCGACCGGAATCGCCAAAAACTAACTTTCACCAATTCAAGCCTAATTCTACACCAGACATCACAAAATTATTCTGAACACACTCCTAAGTCCTAAATCACCTAACGAAGCTATCCGAGCCATAAAATTTGCATTCAGAGGTCGTTTACCAATAAGTCAACTCTCAGTTGACTTTTCCCATTTTAAGGCTATTTTTAAAGGCTAATTGACTGAACTCTCACTACAACCATTCGATTTCAAGCCTATCAACTCTAATACATAAAATACAGTATAACCAATCTATAACAAGTCAATAACAATAATTACAAATGCAGGTTTTACGTAACGACGGACCGGGTCGTTACATTCTCCTCCTCTAAAACAAACGTTCGTCCTCGATTGAGTCTAGAAACATACTTGGAGTCTCAAACAACTGCGGATATTTGCTCTGCATCTCCCGCTCGGTCTCCCAAGTAGCCTCCTCCACTGGCTGACCTCTCCACTGCACCTTCACTGATGCTATCTCCTTAGATCTCAGCTTTCTGACCTCACGAGCCAAAATTGCCACTGGCTCCACCTCATATGACATATCACCCTCGAGTTGAACTGTGTTGAAGTCTAACACATGAGACGGATCACCAACATATTTTCTGAGAATCGACACATGAAACACCGGATGAACACTCGACAAGCTGGGTGTCAAGGCAAGTCTATAAGCCACCTCTCAAATCTTCTGAAGTACCTCAAAAGGACCGATAAATCGAGGAATCAGCTTTCCTATCTTTCCAAACCTCATAACATCTTTCATGGGTGATACCTTCAGCAGTACCTTATCTCCTTCCATAAATGACACATCCCGGACCTTCCGGTCCGCATAACTCTTCTTTCTAGACTGCGCCGCGCGAAGTCGCTCCTGAATCGACTTCACCTTCTCCAACGCATCCTGAATCAAGTATGTGCCCAATAACTTAACCTCACCAGGCTTGAACCACCCAACCAGAGATGTACACCTCCTACCATATAAAGCCTCATACGGGGTTATCTGAATACTGGACTGATAGCTGTTATTATATGCAAACTCCGCTAATGGTAGAAACTGATCCGATGAACCACCAAAATCAATCACACAAGCCCGTAACATATCCTCCAATATCTTAATAGTCCGGTCCGACATCCCGTCGGTCTGAGGGTGAAATGCAGTGCTCAACTCTACATCAGTACCCATACCTTTCTGTACGGCTCTCCAAAACTGAGATGTGAACTGAGTACCTCTGTCAGAAATAATAGAAACCGGAACTCCATGCAACCGGACAATCTCCTTAATGTAGATACCAGCTAACCGCTCTGAAGTATAAGTAGTACTGACAGGAATGAAGTGCGCGGACTTGGTCAATCTATCCACAATGACCCAAATAGCATCAAAACCTTTCGAAGTCAGTGGAAGCCCAACTACAAAGTCCATAGTAATCCTCTCCCATTTACACTCTGGAATATCTAACCTCTGAAGCAAACCACCTGGTCTCTGGTGCTCATACTTAACCTGCTGGCAGTTGAGACACCGTGCTACATACTCAACAATATCTCTCTTCATCCGTCTCCACCAATACTGCTGTTTCAGATCCTGATACATCTTCGCGGCACCCGGATGTATAGAATACCGCGAACTGTGAGCCTCTGCTAATATCAACTCTCGAATACCATCCACGTTGGGCACGCAAATACGGCCCTGCATCCTCATAACTCCATCATCACCAATAGTTACATCTCTGGAATCACCCCGACGAACTCTATCCTGAAGAACTAATAAATGTCGGTCATCATATTGTCTCGCCTTAATCTGATCAAATAAAGAAGACCGAGAAGCCATGCTAGCTACCACCCGTGGAGGGTCTGACAAATCCAATCTCACTAACTGACCCGCTAAGGCCTGAACATCAAGGGCTAAGGGTCGCTCTGCTGCTGAGAGATAAGCTAGTACTTCCATACTCTCGGCTCTGCGACTCAAGGCATCGGCCACCACGTTGGCCTTCCCTGAATGATATAAAATAGTCAAGTCATAATCCTTGAGAAGCTCCAACCATCTCCTATGTCGCAAATTCAAGTCCTTCTGCCTTAGCAGATACTGTAAGCTACGATGGTCGGTGAAAATCTCACACTGCACTCCATACAAATAATGTCGCCAAATCTTTAAGGCATGAACAATGGCAGCTAACTCAAGATCGTGCACTGGGTAATTCTTCTCGTGCACCTTCAACTGCCTCGACGCGTAGGCGATCACCCTACCGTCCTGCATCAACACCGCTCCCAAGCCCACTCTAGAAGCATCACAATAAACCGTATAAGAACCCGAACCAGTAGGCAACACTAATACCGGAGCTGTGGTCAATGCTGACTTGAGCTTCTGAAAGCTCTCCTCACATTCATCGGACCATCTGAATAGAACACCCTTCTGTGTCAATTTGGTCAGAGGTGAAGCAATAGAAGAAAATCCTTCCACAAAGCGACGGTAGTAACCCGCCAGACCAAGGAAACTCCGAATCTCTGTAGCTGAAGACGGTCTAGGCCAACTCTGCACCGCCTCAATCTTCTTCGGATCAACCTGAATACCCTCACTAGACACCACGTGCCCCAAGAAAGCTACTGAACCAAGCCAAAACTCACACTTAGAGAATTTTGCATAAAGCTTCTCCTCTCTCAATCTCTGCAACACGATTCTCAAGTGCTGAGCATGCTCTTCCTGGCTACGAGAATAAACTAGGATGTCATCAATGAATACAATAACGAAAGTATCAAGATAGGGATGAAACACGTTGTTCATCAATTGCATGAACGTTGTTGGGGCAT